>CABHPH010138574.1:35698-63220 GCA_902168325.1 Peromyscus nudipes | reverse complement strand
TAATCCCAGCATTTGGGAGGCAGAAGCAGGCAGATCTCTATGAGATGGAGGATAGCCTGGGCTACATAAGTGTTCTAGGGAAGCCATAGCTACCTAGTGAAGTCCTGTTTCAAAAAACAAAACAAAACAAAAACTTGTGGAATTCAACTATAATAACATTTAGTTAGAATTTGCAAAATACATTTTAAAGTTGTTTCTTTTCTTTTCTTTTTCTTTCTTTTTTTTTTTTTGAGACAGGGTTTCTTTGTGTAGCTTTGGTGTCTTTCCTGGAACTCACTCTGTAGACCAGGCTGGCCTCGAACTCACAGAGATCCACTGGCCTCTGCCTCCCGAGTGCTGGGATTAAAGGCATGTGCCACCATCACCCGGCTTAAAGTTGTTTCTATGTGTTAAAAATATGAAAACTACCTAACATGCATGAAATCATTAGCCATCTCATCTGAATTTTCAACCATCCTTTTTTCAGTTAACAGCTTTATTATAAGCTTTTAAGGAATATGCAGTTTTATATACTTTGAATATAAATTAAATGATTCTTTTAGTCATTGTTCTTTCAAACTTCCTCCTTGTGAAGTATGATATTAACTATTCTATGTAAAACAAAATGCAAAATAGCATAAAGTATAAATAAAAGTAATCACAATAGAACATGAATGAAAAAACTCATCAGTATCTGAGATGAGAAATTTGACTTCACTGTGATCCTCACACTAGAGTGTAAGTAGGGCCACTGGGACATATTCAAGAACCTCTTTTTTTAAAAAAAAACTGTCTATCAACCAATTAACACCTAGATTGATGCATTAATGAGCAATTAATTGGTTGTCAGAGACATATGGATGAGTATTACATAAGGGAATCCCTCTGGCTGTGCCTGTTCAAAGAAAGCAAGGCCTGAATCAGTAGAGAAAGAAGGAACTTCTGAAAACTCGTCATTGCAACATTGAAAAAGTAATGTCTGCAGTTTCTTCATAAATACTGTAGTATTTCCTCAAGAGATTCCTATTTTAATTCTTCAGCCTGAACAATAAAATAATCTTTAAATGCTGTGCTAATTTATTTTCTATGTGTTTATATGTAAAATATTTAAGTATATATGTACAAAAGTGTTACTTAAATAAGCTATTTAAGTATATATGCATATATAAGTGTGAAGATGAACTTGCAATTTTGAACAAGAGAGCAAAATCTTAAATGTCAAGTTGAGGTAAAACAAATTAGTATGGTGACTCCAGTTAACATTTTTATCTATTAAAAAATTCACATCTAGATTTTCTTGAAGCATGTTGTACAGGCTGCAAAAAAGCAGGTTCCCAGAGTGGTTTGGTACTTCAACACCAATTTGTAATTTGTACTCTAAAACATAAATGTATTAGTTGAAATCTTGGCCTCTTTTTCAAAGAAAGAACGTCTATCTTTTCTTGTCTCTTTACGTTAATCAAGTTATGACACTTAACCACTTTTCTTATGCAAAGCTAGGTGTTAAACATTTAAATACAAGTTTTTTTTTTTTTGTTTTTGTTTTTCGAGACAGGGTTTCTCTGTGTAGTTTTGCACCTTTCTTGGAACTCACTCTGTAGCCCAGGCTGGCCTCAAACTCACAGAGATCTGCCTGCCTCTGTCTCCAGAGTGCTGGGATTAAAGGCGTGCGCCACCACTGCCCGACTTAAATACAAGTTTTTAATAAGAATTAGATGAACTAATTCTTATATGAAATGCTAAGTGTACAATAAATTAGCACTGAGTAATAGCTCAATAAATAATAAGAAGAAATTGTTAGTACTAGTTAGAATTCAGATTTTATATTTAATCTGTTGTATATTTATGACCTTTCTTCAGTATTTTCCTAGGTGACCAAGGAGCTGCAAGGTTTAGGTATGGCTTAGGTGATCTCCCTGAAGTAGACTGTGCTTGAAGCCATCCATGGTCTACAGGGTACCAGTATTAGGAAGTGGTGGTAGTTTTGGGTGATGGGACACAGGAGAAAGTCTCAATGTAGGTTATGGGATGTTAGCTCTGCTTCTGTTCTTGGTTTGCCGTCACTTGCTTGCTTCTATTTTGCTGTCCAGAACTGTCATCTGCCATGTTGAGAACTGAGACCTAGTTGAGAACTAAAGTCAGTTTCATAACCTTGAACCTCTAACAGTATGAGCTAGACGGGGCTTACTTTACCTCATAAGCAGCCTGTGGCAGGCATTTCATTGTAGTAATGCAAAGCTGACTAAATTTGCAAGCCTTTACTGTATCCTCAGTGTACCTTCTAAATTCAATCCATTTATTCAAGTTTATTACATCTTTACTTTATTTCTTTGCCTCTTCACCAGACTGTAAAGTTATTTGCAAACAATAGTTGCCTCTAAATAAAAATTTATGGACTGTAAATCCTCCTATTTTAGATTCAAGGACATCTGGGACACCATTAGTGTTAGCGTAAAAATCACAGAGATTAAATCTATAAGGAAATACTTCACAGATTTTTTTCCCCTGTGAGGGTTAACTTTCCGCTCACTTACACACAAATAAACAGACAAGTTAACAAGTTGAAAAGAAAAATCTTCGGAAGCCAGAAAGTGATGAAACACAAACCACTTCTAGTAGCATACTCTTCTCAACATTCAAGAAGTAATTGTTTAACTTACTGAGAGTTTCTAAAGCAAGTAAAGGTAAAATTGAATGCAGGCAGTTGTGGTAAACCTCTTTTGAATGGGAAAAGAAATTGTGACATATAATCAAATGTAAAATATTATGTTTAACGCTTTTGGAACCTATGAGCACTATGGCTATGGAAGTGTAAAAATTCATAATTCTACCTGGCAGACTCTTCTCCAAAATTAGGTTTACAATTTGTAAGAACATGAAGTATGTGTATAAATAGTTAACAAAGGCTTAGTTCTTTATCTAGTAACTCTTTGAGATGGTATTAATAATCACCAACAATTAATGAGGACTCTTTCAACTCTTCCTACCATTTATTGAAACTATTTTTGTATACATGACACATACTTTCTGTGATGCTGGGTATTGAACACGTTAGACAAATGCTCTACCACTGCCTTATAGGCCCAGCCAGGATATAAACTTTTAAGAAAAATTATTGTAGCATTATATTCATTCCTTTTTTTAAAAAAATCCCACAAAAGAGAACAGAGGAAGATTTTCTGGTGCTTTAACTCAAACCATCAAACTCAAATCACATAATTTTTTTTTATTGTGACCTGGACTTTCCGTTCTTTTCTATGGTATATGTCATCATCTTTTAGGTAGCCCATAACAGTCAGCAGCCCTTCTCTAAAACGTACATGCGCATAGCCACGTCCATCAATGCCATTCCATGAGCCTTAGCATCAGAACCTCTGAGGAGGAATTTGGGCCCAGCAGCCACATCTTCACTTTGTACTAAAAGCTTCTGAGTGCAGACCAATCAGTACCACCTGATAGATGTTTGGAACGGCAGAAGGCTTGTTCTGAACTAAGAAAAAAAAAAAGCCTGAAAGCAATAGGCTGCCTTCTGAGAACAGAGAGAAGTCTAACTTAAAGCATATATCTGCTTTTAATTTTTAAGTTATTACCTTGTCTTAAAAAACCACATTTATTTATTTATTTATTTATTTATTTATTTATTTATTTATTTATTTATTTATTTGCATTCATCTATTTATTTGTTTGTGCGTCGGGGGATAATACCTATGTGTCTGTTTCTCTGTGTGTACACATGTTCCACAAGACATGTGTGGAGGTCAGAGAATAACTTGCAGGAGTCATTCTCTCCTTCTACCATGTAGATTCTGGAGATTGACCTCAGATCATCAGGACTGAACTCAGGTCACTGAACTCAACAAAAAACAACCCAATCTTATTTTTTGGTTTTAAAACAGATTTTCACAGTGACTCAGCTACTCAGCAGGATTGAGAATACCTGGCTGAACACAGGAACAAACTGAAGGAGTCAAAGGTAGAACTCAGGGAGGTGAGTGCCCTTAAAATGAGCATATCCATGTCTGACCCGGTTGGAATCTGGCCCATTTTGAATGGATTAGAGGAGTTATATGGCTTGGGAGACCGGATGCTTAGATATTGTGTCCTAGGTACTAATGGCTGGGTAGAAACCATGCATTTGAATTCTGCAGTGGCTAAAATAAATTGAAGCATGCCTCAAATCATCAGTTACAGGTACTGCTATGTAGTACAGAATAAACTAGTCATCCACAGTTTGGAAATCAGGAATCTACTCTGTAGGCTACTGTCATAATGTTGTTAGCATAATTAGGATAAAATAACCATCTTTTTGCTTGAGCAGAATGAATTTGATGAGAGCCGTAGGAACTTTTAACTCATTTTAGTAACAGTCGGGAATTTGTTAGTCCTAAAGAAAGCATTGCCTTGTTGAAGTGGATAAGAAACAATGTGGATTTTAAAAGGAGCAGGAGTGGACTGGGATTTCATTTCCCAACTATTAGGAATTGCTGGGATTTGCTCCTGTGGGTGTTAATCAGGTTAAAGCTGTGGCTTCACTCTGTTCCAAGTTTTCACAACTGTGATTATAGACTCTGATATACTTAATTAGGGCTAGGGCACATGGCCCTAAGCTCAAGCTTTGGTTGAGTTGTGATAGCAAAGAATTTAAATGATAAAGGAAATGACCAGTTAAGGAATAAAAATGAAAAGCAGAATTAAAATGTTATAAGCAAAGTGATTTGGGTCTTGTTCTCTTCCTTCATTGTGAATACTCTTTAGTCATACAATGAATTCTTTGAATATAAGGATTATATGGCATATACATATAGTATATATAGTATGTAAGTGCATTTATGTACATATCTGTTTGTGTATCATATAAGATGATGAGTAAAAATTTATTCTTTGGTTTTATCTCCAAGGGGTAACCATGGAGACAGTTACTTTTGTATCTTTCTTGGCTACTACAACACATAAATATATATTTATGCACCATTTATATATAATAATATACAAGTAAACATAAAAACATATACAGCATGTACATAAATATGCACACATGTATCATTTGTAGCAGCTGAAGACTTCCTTTTGACCAAGGCAACCATCTTAGAGGCCTGAGGCCAACCCTGTCAGCAATCAGAGGCTGTTATGACAATTCTAGGAATTTTAAACCCATTAAGTTATTCCAGGAATGCAAAAGATGTTATCTCCTGCCTGCAGAAGTGCACTTCCCCAGGAATGAACTGTGGCTTTTACCTATAAAAGCTTCCCTCCCCTTTTAGCTGGGTCATGGTCCCAAGTCCAACCAAGCAGGCTGTGGTCAGGTACAGCTCAAATAAAATTTGGCTAATTAAAGCTTGACAGAGTCCGGGTGGCCTTTCATTGTTCCCCAACTCTATAACATATTTAGATACATATGTGCATATACACACATACATATTTATCATTTATAAAGCACAAGTGAGAGTATATCAGTATATGTAGTTGTATTTTTTTCATTCATACAGCCACAAATTATTGTAATATGGGGGTTAATTATAGCTTAACCAATTCATATCCAGGGACACTTTTATGTGCCATTTTGTACTTACTGTTCCAAATTGGCTGTTCTAAATGTCTTTAAATGGATATATTTATAGAAAAGTATAAATAATATATAATATATAGAAATAGGTCATGAATAAAAATGGAGAGATTTAAATGTAAATTTAAGACTGGTGAATATGTAACACAAATGAACAATATGAAAAAAGGGAAAGGGGGCAGCAGACATTAAACTTCAAAATAGTTCCAATCAGCAGGAAAGAGGAGTGACTCTAAATTTTATAGGCTGTATTTACTGTTTCTATTCAAAATACAAGTTTTAATTTGATGATGTTAATGAGTCTACATTTTAGAGTCTGGCATATACAAAAGCAAGGACTTGTACACCAAGAAACCACATTATTGTTGTGGCACTTAAATATCAAACATGCATATTAAAAAAATCAAGCAATATTTCAGATTGAAATCTTGATCTACTTTGATCTATTTTTTTAGGGTGATAGATATGGGTCTAATTTCAAGTGTAAAAAAGACCTCATTTTGAAATGTGAAACACTCAAACTGCTAGAAGATAATATAGGCAGTATCCTACAAGATAGAGGTGTCAGTAGAATTTTCTGAACTGGTCGATTTTTTTTTCAGGATTTAAAGCCAGTGATTAAGAACTAAATCTTCATAAAACAAAACCTAAAAGGCTCGTGTACAGTTAAGGCAATAATCAATTGAGTGAAGAAGAAACCCACAGAATGGGAGAGACTCTTTGCCAGCTATAAATCTGACAGGACATTAATATCAATGATATATATATATCAATATATAATATCTATAATGATATATATATATCACAAAATCAGACTCAAGGAAACAAATGACCCACTTAAAAAATAAACTAGGGATATAAACAGGTTTTCAACAGAAGAAATTAGAATAGCTGAGAAATACCTCAAAAAGTATTCATCATTCTTAGCAATTAGAAAAATGTAACTTAAAACAACTTTAAGATTTCATCTCTCCACAGTGAAAATGACGAAGATCAACCAAACAACTGATAACAGAAGCTGGCAAGGTCATAAGGAAAGAGGAGCCCTCGTTCATTGTTGGTGGGGTTGTAAATTGATGCATGTAAACTGGAAATCAGTAGAGCGAGTCCTCAAAAATCTAAAAATAAATCTACCACATGACTTAGCTATATCATTGTTTGGCATATGCTTAAAGGGCTTGACATCCTATGTTTTTTGCTTCTCTACTTATAATAGCCAGGAAATGGAAACAACCCAAATGCCCTTCAATTGACAGATAATGAAAATGTGGTAAATACACACAATGGAATATTATTCAGATATAAGAATAAATGAAACCATGAAATTTGTGGTAAATGGATGTACCTAGAAAAGATTATATTGAGTGACGTAACTGAGACCTAGAAAGACAAAACACCACATGTTTTTTTTTTCTCATCTGTGGTTCCTAGTTCAATGTACTTCAGATGTGAGTATATAACATCGAGTGATCATAGAAACCAGGAAAGCATACAGGGACCATCAGTGGCGGGCGGGAGGGTGCTTGAAAGTGGAATGGTAGAATATATGTGATATTTATGAATCAGCCTGCCTCCATTGTAGGCTTAAAAGCCATATTACAGTAAAGACAAACTAGGCTCATTCCTGTTTATGATTAAACTCTGTTTCTCAAGGATTGGGCTATGCCCCACCTATAACCTTAATTATAAATGGTTCTGTACTGCCTGTTCCAGAAAATGGCAGCCATCCCTTTATTTCAAAAAGTTGGTTATAACTATCTTGCAACTCTACCTTTGTTCCTTTGTTTCAAAAGGTTGTTATGACTACCTTATGGCCACCTTGTAATCATGTATTTGTTTCAGGAGGGCATTATGACTAACTAAATATTTTTGTTCTTAACCCCACTTATATTGCTCACTAAATCCCCCATTTGGAAACCACCTACCCCTGAGCTATAAAAACCTTTTCTTCCTCACATCCAATGCTGACCTCTAGAACCCCACTTTTGGGGGAGGCAGTCATATACATGAATAAAACAATTTGCTTTAATTAGTCACTAGCTTTAATTAATTTGGCCATGATAATTTGGGTCAGTGGTCTTTCTCCACATATCTTTGGGATTAACAATAAGAACTGGGAAATTGAAAAATGGGAAGGGGGTTCCAACTGGGGAGGAGGGATAGAGGTCAATTCAAAAAAAAGTGATGAGGGACAAATAATACCAAGCCTCAAAGAATCCTATTATTTTGTATTTACTTACAGTTGTATTCTTTCTCTCTCATATATATGTGTGTGTGTGTGTGTGTGTAAGTCATGCAATGTGAACTGACAATGCTCCCCACAAGAACCAGAGACTAATAAAAATCTTAGTACCAGGCACAGAAAGCCTGCTTTCACATGGATGGTAAGGGTAACTAATCCAAGTGACTCCCAAAACAATGTAGACTATTGTTGTAGCCCTGGGTTGCCTCTTAAAGGTTGAAAGTAAAGCCCCTATTGCAGAAGACACTGTATGTTTAGGATATAGGGCTCAGATGATTAACCTAAAACCCTCTTTCCTATGGTCTGGCTTCCATGGTACCAAAAGATGCTGTGTAAGCTGTCAAAGGAGGCAAGCAATTCATAGTCTTACCATCTGCAACACTTATGAACCACAGCAATGACCATCAAAGCAAGATATCCTGAAAGGCGCAATAAGTGGCACTCAAACATCAGTGGTAAACAAGAGCTGTCTAGTTGGACATAAGGCCCACTCAACACGAGGAAAATCATGCCTAGTACTAGAAACCTAAGCAGTTCCCTGCACTAGTGAGGTCATAAGTCTTATTAAAAAAAAACACTACGACTGTCACTTTGCTAAACCTGTATAATCCCTTACTACATTCTAAAACTTATCCTTATACCCACAGTTAAGTGTAGGTACCACCCCTCATCAAAGAAGCTTCTCTTTACAGCAAGTGGAGACCATCACAGAGAACCATAACAGGACACAATGCAGAGATCAATGGATTGTGAGGAGCCCAGCCCCAAAGCGTACATCTATATCACAGCTCCCGAAACTCTGGCTCAGAGATCTTCACAGAGAAAGGTATAGAAAGACTGTAAGAGCTGAATACCAGGAAGTATACTGTAAAGCAATCTCTCCTAGGAATGGCTGCATAAACAAGACTGGAACAACAGCAATATCAATAGACATGCTAATGTATAATGTAAATGGGGTAAAATTTCATGGAGTCCCACCCCTAGTCAAAGACCGATATGCAGCTAATGACTGCTGAGAGAGGAAAATTAGCATCTCCCAAGGATGAGCTCTTTTATTATTGGTTGTCTAATACAAAGTGGTCAGCCTTGAAACTGTAAATACATAAACAACAAAAAGAAACTCAGCAAATTATTCTTTCATATTTGTGCATACATATATATAGTAACAATATTAATGAAAGAAAAAGAAGCTATCAGTTTGAGATGGGGGACATAGGAAGGCTTGGAAGGAGGAAAGACAAGGAAGAAAGCGATATAATTATATTTTAATTTAAAATAATTTTTAAAAAGAATTTAGAGGACAAGATGATGAAAAAATATGTATTATGAGGCAATTATTATACATGGACTGAGAATGGGCAGTATTTTGAAATCTAGAGAAGATAAGACCAGTCAGATGTATTATTAGCCATTGTTATATAACAAACTACTCTATAACTTGTAGCTTAAAAATAAAAAATAAAGAAACAACTAACAACAGGTTTACTTTTACAATTAATAAAAAGTGACTGGTGAGAGGAAAAATTTGCCCTTGGGGGTATAATTTTGAAAGGTTAATTACTTTTAAGTTTTAATTCCTTTACTTCCTGTGCATTTTGCCTGCATGTATGTCTGTGCATGTGCATACCTGATGCCTGTGGTGACCAGAAATGGAGCACTGAATTTCCTAAAAATGGAGTTACAGATGGTCCTAAGCTATCCTGCGGATGCTAGGAATCAAACACAGGTCCTTTGGAATATCAGTCAGTGCTTTTAATAACTGAACTGTCACTCCAACCCGAGGAAGCTTAATTATTATTAAGAGACAATTTGGAGCTGGGCGGTGGTGGCACACGCCTTTAATCCCAGCACTCGGGAGGCAGAGCCAGGCGGATCTCTGTGAGTTCGAGGCCAGCCTGGTCTCCAAAGTGAGTTCCAGGAAAGGTGCAAAGCTACACAGAGAAACCCTGTCTCGAAAAACCAAAAAAAAAAAAAAAAAGAGACAATTTGGTTGAAAAATCAAATTATAAAGGTAGAAGAATCTGCTTTGAATCCAGGTGTAGCTTTGTTGAAAAAAAAAAGGCCTTCATTTATTGACACTAACAAAGAACATCATTTAAAATGATGAGAATATGGAAAGGGATTTACTAGACTCATGTTACTTCATTTATCTTATGATTTTATTAAAACACAGATAACTTTGTAGCAGAAAAATTTCAGTTTTCCCATTTTTATCATTTGAAGAGAGAGAGTGTGGTGTTCTGACTCAGATAAATTATATGTTTTTATTAGTGGGATATTGGAGACTTGATTAGACTATTTTATTAAGCTGAAGAACTAATAATTCAGTATTTCAAGCTGAAACATTCTAATATATAAGTAAAATATAGCTCATGAATGCAGTATTCATTTCTGAATGAAAATTCTAATTTATTGATTGAGGTCAATTCATACAGGGAGTTCCAAGTGCTTGAATGTTTTATAATTCTGCTTAGGGCTCAGTTAAAACATAAAATTAATGCTGCAAAGCATTAAAACAAAAGTATAGAATGGATTCAGTAAGAACTTCATACAATTGCATTTCATGATTTATGTTTTTCCTGAAAGGTCTCTGCGACACAATTATTTTAGAAAACATAATTTTTAAATTAAGTCTGATTTCTACGTCTTATGAAGTGTATTCCATATTACATTTACCTCTTATTTTTATTCGTATCTAAATTGTAGTCTGTGAATAATGATTATGGAAAAATTATTATTTTTATTTGAGTCAGTAGTTCACATCTAGATGTATTTTACCCTTTTATGCCCCTAGCACACTTGTTGGTGTTAGTCTATTTTCAGTGACTCCCAAGTCATTATTCTTAAAAATTCCCAATGACCTTATATGAAATTCTGAGTATGTATTAAGAATAGTTTTTCTTAGCTTGATTAGGATTCTATGTCCAAGGGAAATTTCTATTTTCCCCCAAAGTGCTCACTTGTTTTCACTTGCTAATCATCTTAAGAGCCATTGGATATGATCAAAACTTGTGGAGGGAGTAGAACATGGGAAGAACATAGTCAGCGCAGGAGGGTTCTCTAATCTAGAGATTAAAGGGAATTAATGCTTGTTTATTGCTTAGCTACTAAGCAAGCATAGCTAAATAAATTCTGGTGTGCTAGGTGGAAGTAATAATATTCAATGATTTAGAGAAAAAAACATTCAAATTTCTTTCATTGTCAGTGTACCAAATTTCTTTAAATGTGAACCACTTAGTGAAATCTATGATGGAGCTTATCTCTTTTGGACATTTTGATAACTAAATCATGAGGATGCTTTACATGCTAATTTTTTTGCTAGTTCTATTTTAAAATACATTTTTGATTAAAATATAATTAAATCAGTCCCCCTTCCCTTTCTTACTTCCAACATCTCCCTAGCCTGTCATTACATCTCAAATCGATGATCTCTTTTGCTTTTTTTATTTTTATATCCAATAGACTTTTATTTTATTTTATATTTATTTATTTATATTATATCCTGACTGCAGTTCCCCTCCCTCCTCTTCTCCCACTCCCTCCCCCATTTCCCCTCCACTCCCCCAATCCACTCCTCTTTCTGTTCAGAAAGGGGAAGGCCTCCCATGAGTATCAGTAAAGCATGGCATATCAAGTTGCAGTAAGACTAAGCACCTCCCCTTGTATTAAGGCTGGACAAGGCAATACAGTAGAAGGAATAGGTTCCCAAAAGCCAGCCAAAGCATTAGGGACAGCCTCTGCTCCCTCTGCTAGGAGTCCCACAAATAGACCAAACTACACAACTATCACTCATAAGTAGAGAGCATTGGTCCATTCCATGCAGGCTCTCTGGTTGTCAGTTCAGTCTGTGAACCCCTCTGAGCCCAGGTTAGTTGATTTTGTGGGTTTTCTTGTGATATCCTTGACCTCTCTGACTCCTACAATCCTTCCTCCCTCTCTTCGGTAGGATACCTAGAGCTCAACCTAATATTTGTCTGTGGGTATCTGTATCTGGGATGGCAATTTCAGGCTACATATGATCCCCTTTTCGTAAATGGCCTCCTAAACAACACTTGAACAATGGCAATATCAATAAACATGCTAATACATAAGGGGAAAAATCTCAAGACATCGCACCCCTCGTCCAAGAACTACAGACAATCAATGGCTACTGAGAGAGGGAGAAATGAGTCTTCCCAGGGATTAGTTCTCTAGTTAGCCAATACAAAATGGTCAGCTTGAAATTATATGGACACACACACACAACAAAAACAGAATCAGCAGGTTGTATTATATATTTATGCATCTTTCTTTATTATTGAAAGATAATTTCTTTATATATATTTGTGCTAATTTTATTGTAACTCTTTAACAAAGTATGCATTATCTCTTTAAAATATGGTAAAATTTGATGTCATCATTTATGCTTTAATCAGGTAAAATGTGCATTTTTAAATTTTAATAATTTAAAATAAAAATTACTTGTAAGAATCATTTCTTCTAAATTAAAATTGCTTTTAAAACTACTTAGCATTGAGCTATTTGTTATCAGTGCTTGAATTTTTATATTTTTGGTTGTGAGCCTAGCCTTTAATGGCTGAGCTATCTCTCCAGCCCCAATGCTTGAACTTTTATAGTTACATTTTAAATTTGGAATCTAAGGTTTAGCTTCATGGTAGAGCATCTGCAAAGTCCCTGGGTTTGATCCCTAGCAATGCAATGTGTAAATAATTGAACATAAATAAACAAAATTCCAGTGGCTAGATATGCTTTTAATAGTTTAGGTAGTCATTGAGTGGCTTTTAGGTGGAAGGCATTGATTTGCCTCTTAGTGCAATAGAGAGATAATAAATAGATAAAAATTATATAATGTATTCAAGGATGATCAAATACATGAGCAAAGAGAAGGAGGATAGAATCTGTCTATGACTGCAGTGGGGTAGCTTTACAACTTTAATTAGGGAATCAAAGCAAGACTCAGTGAAATGATTATATTGGAGAAAGAAGGAAGGAAGGCTGCTATCTGTCCAGGAGGACATGTTATAAATGAACACTTCAGAAGGAGGATTACCTGTTAGATTAGTTGAATATCAAGCAGTTTAGTGAGACTATTGCAGCATGAGAAAGGAGTAGAGACTGAGACAGAGGGCTTACTTGGGCCTGCTCTTGTAGGCTCTTGTGAAGATTCTAGTTTCTAATATAAAATGGGGAGTTTGGAGGAGATGAATTTTGAGAAGTGCTCCATAGCAAAGTGATAATAGCTTAGGGAAGTGAGAAATGACGAGACAGTAAATAATTTTCAAGTCAGATACACAAGAATTTCCTGATGGATTAGACGTGAAGATTGAGAGGGAAAAAGAAGGCAATGAGGATTCCTACATTGGGCCTGAGCAATTGACTACAGAGGGACTGTCCTTGAGAGAGTTGTGGGTGGTCAGTATGCAAAAAAGGACCAGGTGCTCAGTTGTAAATGTAGAGTTGGGAGTGCCTATACTCCTGTAACTAAATAGATATTCAAGGACAGAGGATCTAATCTTACTAGATATGCATAAGCACACTGATCGAGGAATTACTAGCTTATAGATAACACGAGGTCATCAATGGCATCAAAGTAGAGAGATAAGAGAGGAACAAAAACTAAGCCCTGGTGCAATGCACTATTTGTAGATCAAAAAGAAGAGGAATGATCAACCAATAAGAATGAAACACAGTGGCCAGAGAGGCGAGAGGGAAAACTAGTGAAGTGTGATGTCTAGAAACTGTAGGGAAACCATGGGGGAACCGTGGGGGAAAGGAGTATAATGGTAGGTTGAATTAGTACTGTGTCTCCAACACAGTACTAATGAGGTATATATATTATATATATATATATTGGTGAGGATGAGGTTGGTATATTAGCCATTAAATTAAACATGATAGTCATCAGAAATCAAATATGTCACATATTATATATTACATGATACATTATATATTTCATGCATAAAATTACCTGAAAAGGAATACAAATAAAATTTGTCCCTAATTAATGCAGTGTACATAAGTTAACTATTAAATAAGGGAAATATTACTCCTTTTGTTTCCTTAGATTTTTAACACATGCGCTCACTCTGCAGCCCAGGTTGGCCTCAAACTTGCAGTGATTGCCTTACCTCAGCCTCCCATGTTCTGGGATTGCAGATGTGTACCTGGATACCTTCAGTAGTTTTGAAAAAATACATTTCTACCAAATTCCTGCAATTATATGAGTAGCTAAAAATGTTTCTGAAGGACAAAGCTAACAACTGAGAAAACAAAGACATAGTTATTGCTCAAGCTCTCAACCCTGCAAACCATCTTGTTTATTTAAAGACAGAGCAATCTCATCAAAGCATAGTACAAAGTGATTGAGTTCACCATGCTGTATTTAATTAGAAAATGTTAATTAAGCTTTCTTAATTCAACCTCACATCAAAGAAATGTCTTTACATTCACAAGCCAATTCTTAATGCTCAATCATAAAACATGAAGCCCAATGCAGGTCATACCCTGCGTTGCTACATAATGGCAAAAGAATGATTCCAATTTTGAATGTGTAGAATGCTATACTAAATGGCTGACATTTCCTTTTCCCATTAACAAATGGAGATTCAAAAAGCTACTTTGGTTCAAGCTAACACAGAAAAGTAGCCTCAAGGAAAAGTGTTGCAAAGTCATCTAACACTTGGAAATCTGTAGGATTCCCCAGTGGGTGCATGGAAACAGGAGACAGAGCAGGAATGGAATCTTAAATTGCCGCACAACAGAAAAGGATCCACAGCAAGTCCTCTACAATGATTTTTATGTTTTGTTCTTGTGATGGTCACATGGACTTTTCTCTCCCTGTTAGAAATGTAATGGAATTTTCTTATTGGGTCTGGGCTTTGTATGTCAGGTTTCTGCCTGCAGCTAATTTTTATGATTGAATTGCAAATCCCTGAAATCACCATTTAGGCTGAAAATGCTGAGAGGCTCCATAGCTAGAGTGGTGCTAATGATTAGAACATGAATACAAGGCTGTTGTTCGTAGTCAGTGGATTTCCCCATCAGAGCAGAATGAACATTGAAAAACAAGGAATATAATCAGATTAGTTATGTTAGGAATACAAGGAACAGGATTTTGTTGTTTTTCTGAGACAGGGTTTCTCTGTGTAGCCCTGGCTGTCCTGGAACTCACTTTGTAGAGCTGACTGGCAGTGGCCCCAAGTGCTGGGACTAACGAAAGGTATGTGCCACCACACCTGGCTCGTAAGGAGCAGAACTTAATATCACAATTTGAGCATATTAGGTTTCTACAAGGTATGTATGTTCAGTAATGTATAAGAGGGGAATGGTAGTCAATGCTTTGATGGAACACTATGTCACCCTACTTTACTGAAAAGTTCATATAACTGGTGTTTGTTTATTTTTCCTAGCATCACCCATTAATGTTGTTGATTCGAAAGCACTGTTCTGTATGGCAAATGTGTTGCTAATAAAACACTGATTGGCCAGTGGCTAGGCAGGAAGTATAGGCAGGACTAACAGAGAGAATTAAAAGAGCAGGAAGGCAGAAGGAGTCACTGACTGCCAGCCACCGCCAGGACAAGCAGCGTGTGAAGACGCCGGTAAGCCACGAGCCATGTGGCAAGGTATAGATTTATAGAAATGGATTAATTTAAGATATAAGAACAGTTAGCAAGAAGCCTGCCACGGCCATACAGTTTGTAAGCAGTATAAGTCTCTGTGTTTACTTGGTTGGGTCTGAGCGGCTGTGGGACTGGCAGGTGAAAGAGATTTATCCTGACTGTGGGCCAGGCAGGAAAACTCTAGCTACAACCCACACTCACCAGTTCATTAGACTAGATAGACTGTAAAATTCTTCCCAAAAATTAATCTTCAAATCATGGTGGTTTCAACATCTAGTAACTTTCTTTTCTAAAGTAATGCGGTACAGTTCCATATGACTGTTAGCTAGTCTTCAGTAACAATACTATGTAAGTTTAAATGGATGTCACAGGGTTCATAAAATTTAATCTGTACTGATTAATCTATGCTAAACATTAATGTAAGTCAGTGGTTAGCAAATTAGGGCCAGTGAGCTAAATCAGGCTTTTTGCTTGCTTTTGAAAATAAAACGTTTTTGAAACACAGCCACACATATTCATTTATTGTCTAGGAAAGCTTTTATACTATAGACATACTTGGGAAGCAGAAAAAGGCACTGTATATAATTTACAAAGACTAAAACATTGATTGTCTGACCTATTACAGAAAAAAATTGTTGAATCTTGATGTAGCTTTTTCTCTACACTATTTATGTTATTATTATTACCCGAGTTTATGGTAATTGAGGAACTGAAGCTTAGGAAGATTAAATAACTTGTCTGAGATTACAAATTAGGACAAAGCAGAAGCCAAATTTGAATCTAAGGTCATTTCAGTTTTCAAACTCTTAATCACCATGTACACTACCTCCCAATAATCTCTGAGGATTACTCTGTTCACTGAAGTAATGTAAAGATTGTAGTGCGGGGCTGGAGAGGTGGCTCAGTCATTGAGACCATTTACAGCTCTTTCAGAGTGTTGGAATTCAGGTCCTGGCATTAACACTGGTTGATTCATAACCTCTGTAGCTCTAGGGAATCTAATGCTCTCTTCTGGCCTCAGAGGGCATTTTCATGCATGTGCATATACTGCCTCCCATACACATGAGTAAATAATAAAAAGGATCCTTAAAAAGTGAGTGTAACAACAACAAAACCCACTATTGTTCAGAAAACGGAGGTGACTTTAAACATTTAATCCTCAAGTTAAAAGAAAAATGATGGGCAGAAACAGACTAATTCTTGGTACAAATCTTCACATGTTTTGAGGAAAATAAGTCTGCATATCATCTGTGACCATCTGTCCTGTGGGATGTTCTGTATGACAAATGTGTTAATAAATAAAACACTGATTGGCCAGTGGCTAGACAGGAAGTATAGGCGGGACTAACAGAGAGGAGAAAAGAAAGAACTGTGGGCAAGGCAGGAAAACTCTAGCAACAAATGGCGCCCAACGGCTCGAATTTCCACCTTAAACCTGAAAATTTTTAAAAGTCAATTCTAAACAGAGCAAAAACCAGGTTCCTGCTTCATGTCTCATACAGGCAGCTAGACAGTGAAAAACGCGGGTTTCAACTACTGGTGGGTTCCTGGCGTGCACGTTTGACCGACAGTATGGCGAAAATGAGGTGTCTGCCAGCAGCACATTACGCTGTGTGCTAGATTTAGTCTTTACTAGTATAAAAAAAAAGAGGTTTCTGGGCTACACACTGCTTTAATAAAAGCGTAGACCCACTATTTCTGAGAGTTGATCGCTCCCAGAACTAGCAAAAATGTACTACAGCCATGTTGGGAAGCTGAAGTGGGCAGAGCCAACAGCCACAGCGCCATTTCAGGCTTAGAAGGCTGCAGTTTCAAACCAATAGGTTCACAATAAGACTGATTCAGATAAAATAGTTTACAATGTATGTAAAAATGTACGTACGCTTAAAAGACAAAAAAAATACAGTTATATAAACAAATAGATAGTTTTAAAAAATAAATCTTTAAAATAAGCCACGTAAAGATGGCTATCACACAGAGAATCTGGATTATGTTGTCTTGGATATTCGTAACTGAACAAAAATATTTGATTGTAAAAGCTGTTGAGTTATGCCAAAATGTATACTTTAAAGGTACCTTAACTTCAAAATTTAGATATAAGGATATGTTGCTTTGGAAAAGAGGTTCTGCTTTTGTTTCCACAGAAAGCCAGAGGCTATGGATTTGTTGCAGATTAAGATGCATCAGGTTTGACCAGCCAAGACCCCCTGAAAGGTCTCCAATGACACCATGGCCCAGATGATCCAACATCCAGTACCATCTCAAGGCAACTGGCTCAGATGATACACCCTCACGGACTACTCCATAATCCTAAAATGTTCTTTCTGTCCCCATAAGGTACAGCACACCCCTCCAGCAGGAAGTAGTAAGAGAATCTACGTCCAAATTCCCAAATATACCAAGCTGGCTTTGGAGATGGAATGGGCTTACTCCCTCTCTAAACCCAGACATATTCCTAAAATAAAAAGGTTAAGAGATTCTAATGTCCCAAATCAGAAGAGCCCTCTGTTATGGGACAGAGAAAAAACAATATTTTTTATTTAAAACAGGTTAATTATAAATGTGATCTCTTTCTAAAAAAAAGGGGGGGTATGATATAGATATATAGGATATAGAGATGATAGGATAAAAAGGGTAGATTAATGAATCTACTTTTAAAGAACAACAACTTGTTTAAAATGTTTTACATTGGTATAGATTTTAGTTTATGTTTAAAATGTTTTACATCGATATAAATTTTAGTTTATTGATACAAACTTAAAGTTGATTTTGTTATACTGTGTGTATATTTCTACTTTTGTTTGAGGTATTATGTTTATGTAACTCATTTAAAATTGTAATGGATAATTAAAAAATAGATTAATAATTAGTCTATGACAATCACATTTGTAGACATGTTAGTTAAGTCTTCTAGGTATACATAGATATATTTCAGATAAAAAGGTAATCTTCAAACACTTCATAGACCTAGAGAATATGGTATTTAAATAACTTAAAATTCTGTTGACGTGAGACACAATTGCTGCTGGCAGCACCAATTCAATCCCGAGAGAATGTTGGGCTTCTAAGACATTTCCAGTTGGAAGTTTGTCTTCTTGGCACAAGACGGCCTACTGGGCAAAGAACTGCCCTTGCCTCGACTGCTGACAGTACAAATGCAATGCTGTCCTTCTGGATAAGCGGGACACAAGGAAAGCGACCACTGTACTCTGCCAAGACAGGGTAAGGTGTTCTTTCAAAATTCCTGCTTCTAAAAATGGTCTGTCAGATACTCTACGCCTGTAGCCAATTTGAATGCACCAACAATGCTGCGAAACATTAGGTGACTGTCCAGGCTGCCAGCTGTCTCGGTCTACTCTTGCAAGATTCCCAAAAGTTGCTTGCATGCATCTACCATTTCTCAGGTACCATTATATTCCTTCTCAGGTCTTTGATGGGATTGAAGACTAGATACTTACAATTTTCCTTAGTTATGATAAAAGATAAGTTAGATATAAAACCTTAAACTCATAAATATAAGATAGGATATCTTCTTTAATATTTTAACTGTAATTCTTGCTCGATAATTGTTTTGTTATATGTAATTTTACTATGTTAAAGTTAAAACCTTCCTTTTTGAAAAAGAAGAAAAGGGGAAGTGCTGTGGGATGTTCTGTATGACAAATATGTTAATAAATAAAGCACTGATTGGCCGGTAGCCAGACAGGAAGTATAGGCGGGACTAACAGAGAGGAGAAAAGAAAGAACAGGAAGGCAGAAGGAGTCACTGGCAGCATGTGAAGATGCCGGTAAGCCATGAGCCATGTGGCAAGGTATAGATTTATGGAAATGGATTAATTTAAGCTATAAGAACAGTTAGTAAGAAGCCTGCCACGGCCATACAGTTTGTAAGCAATATAAGTCTCTGTGTTTACTTGGTTGGGTCTGAGCGGCTGTGGGACTGGCGGGTGACAAAGATTTGTCATGACTGTGGGCAAGGCAGGAAAACTCTAGCTACACATCTGTGCTATAAAAGTGAAATAATCTATCATCAGGTCCAACACAAACATAGAGAAACATGCATTTGGTATGTTTGCATAGCGTGTATAATTTGTTTTGTTTTTTTTTTTAATTTTTTGTTTTTGAGACAGGAGTTCTTTGTATAACAGCCCTGACTGTCCTGGAACTCACTTTGTAGACCAGGCTGGCCTCAGACTCAGAGATCCACCTGCCTCTGCCTCCCAAGTGCTGGGATTAAAGGTGTGCGCCACCACCACCTGGCTTCATGTATAAGTTTTATATGAGCATTCTTCTTTATTACTCAGTACAGAATGTGCCCAGTTCAGAGATGGGATCTTGAAGTTCTGATTATCTGAGTCACTGAATAGCAGAGTTAAAGTATGAACCCAGTTCTCTTTCTATGAATAACTGTATTATATATTTTAAAAGAATGGGGATGGTGAAATGGCTCCATGGGTAAAAGTACTTGTTGCCAAGCATGATGACCCAAATTTGTCTCTTATAAACCAAATAAATAAATAAACCAATAAACCTTTGACCTTCTGTATGTGCTGTGAATCCTGTGCACCCCAATCCCCCACACAAATAAACAAACACATGACAAAATAAATTCCTAAATACTAAATTCTAATCAGTGAGTATTATTATGTCTGGACAAACATGCACTGGAGATTTTGGGAGATGATGAGAATTGAAGAGAACGGAAAGATGACAGACAGCAACAATTTCAGAAAAAAGTAAAGAGCAATTGCTGAAAGTAATGTCATGCTAAATCTGTGCCATTATTTCCTTCTGAAAGTCTACCAGTTGTCCTCACAGAGCAGACTTCCCCAATTCTCCTTTATCCCTCAGCTGATATTCAAGATTAGGTGGCCTCCCTTTGCCCTTTACTTTATCATGTCTGATGAAATCAGCGGCCTATTCCCTGACAGTCTAGGCTCAGTCAGCTATGTTTGTCATAAACTCAGTCAACTTTTTGTTTGTCTTAGACTTTGAGATGCCGTGAACATTCAATAACTGGAATTCAATTGTGGAAATGTCCTGAGAAGCTCACTCTAAGAGTAACCATCTGTGAGAAGGTAGGGAACTGAGATATGAGGAAGGTCAGAAAACAGTGTGTGAAAAAAAAAAACTTCTCTAGAATAAAAGGCAATATTTCTAATGAAAACAGGATAAATCAAACTGGAAATCATACTAATATGAATTTTTGAACAATTGTTTACAATCAACTCTCTGCCATATACAATGACCCTCCTTACGATTATTATTCATATGAATAGTTAGTCATACAGTTTCAACAGTAGACTCCAATATGAAACCACCCCTTGCAATAAAGGTAGGCCCCAAATAAAAATAAAAGACTATTGTGATATCTCTTTAAAAATCACTTCAACTAGCAAGGGGCAAAGGCAGAGGTAGGCAGATCTCTGAGTTTGAAGCCAGCCTGGTCTATAAAGCAAGTTCCAAGACAGGCAGCGAAACTTTGTCTTGAAAAATACAAAAACAAACAAGCAAGCAAGCAATAACAACAACAAATCACTTCATCAGCAACAACAAATCATTTACTGTTCCTTTTATTTTTTCTTTTAAGTCATGTTTAACCAAAAATAAACAAGAATAGAATTCTCCATTTAAAAAGAATTTTGAAAAAAACAATATTGATTTAAGGCTTTAATTTCTTGTATAAAACCAGTAGTTGACTGATTTTAGTGTGAAAGGAAAATGTTTTTGGTTTAGCTAGCTGTTTTCCTTTTGATATAAAATGGAAACATGAAATATGTAGATAACGTCTTTAAAGGATCCTCTCAGTATCTTTTTCTTTTTTAAAAAAGATTTTATTGTTATTTTTAGTATGTTATGTGTATATGTGTGGCTGCTTGTCTGTATGTACATGACATGAGTGCAGGTTGCTGCAGAGGCCAGAGGAAGACTTTGTTTCCCCTGGAGTTAGAGTTACAGATAGTTGTGAAACACCTGACATGGGTGCTGGGAATTAAATTACAGTCTTCTGTAAGAGCTGTATGCACTTACAATCACTGAGCCATCTCTTCTACACCTTGAGTAACTTTATGGATCTGTGCTATGGAATAATCCTTTTCTACACTATGAGTATATATTACTCTCATTGGCTAATAAGAAGCTGACAGGTTGGTAGCTGAGCAGGAAGTTAGGTAGGAAAGTCAAACTCAGAATGGTGGGAAAAAGGACAGAATTGGGAGTTGCCAGCCAGACACAGAGAAAGTAAGACGAGAATGTCGTACTGAGAAAATGTACCAAGCCATGTGACTAACCATAGATATGAATTACGGGTTAGTTGAAGTGGAAGAGCTAGTCAGTAATAAGCATGATCTACCAGCTGAGCATTTATCCTTAATATAAGCCTCTGTGTGGTAATTTGGGAAGTGGCTGCTGGGTATTTGGGAGTTGCTGGCAGGACAGAAATTTTCATTTACATATCTGGTTTACTATGACTTGCATATTGTACATCACTCTTCTAAGTCCCTCATTCATGGTCATTCATAATTATAATTAAAACCACATTTTTAGAAGATTGCTCAAAGAAACAAAAATGTAAAAAAAAGTTACATTATTATAGAGTACACAAAGTCCAGGAGGGCATCTCTTAATTGGAATAAAAAGTAAACATTAAATATATTGACTAAT
Organism: Peromyscus nudipes; assembly: GCA_902168325.1. NCBI lineage: Eukaryota > Metazoa > Chordata > Mammalia > Rodentia > Cricetidae > Peromyscus > Peromyscus nudipes. The sequence goes on along the minus strand of CABHPH010138574.1, from coordinate 41,151 downwards.
TTTCTGTTGTTGAAATTCAAGCATAAAAAAAGGTAACTATATTCTGAAAATGAAATGGAGAACATAAAGATAAGTCTAAAATGCTGTGCACTTGTTCTTTTCTTGTTACATGCACATATATGTTCATTTATGGTACAGTATCATACTTTAACATTTAAGGCATAAGAAAATGAATTGAGATAAAAGAGAGAAATATTGATGATATCTATCTTTCCATTCTATCTATTATGAATATTAGGACTAAAGTAGTTGTGAGTGAATGGAATTTTGAAAACTTCATTGGAGTAATAACTTAATTTTCTAAATTTATTATAGGCATATCAACCATCCCAGCTTTGCAATTGAATGGAATAAAGTGAGCTTTCTGAAGAGGCAAATTATACTACAAAATGAAAATGAGAATGGTGTACTAATCTCATGTGCAAAGAGGCTCTTAGGCATGAAACTATTAATTTTATATATTTTTAACACTTAGGAAATTGTCATCTCAGCTTCCCAGCTTGGCAGAAGTAATATAACATTCACCATAAGCAAATGGAGTTAATGTTGCCAGAAAAATACTGTATAAAAATAACCACTAATAATTTGGATCCTTGTATTAACCAAATGCTGTAAGAAAATGAGTTTAAAACAAGACTCACTTTTACATATTCAAAATAAAAATAAAATTTGTAATATTTTAAAAGGGGAAATGGCTTATTTTTCTAATAGCTAGTGAAATATAGTCTTATTCTGATGTCTTTCTCTATAGACCATAACATTTTGGTTAACACATTTCCAGACATCTATGTTGTAAATTTATAGTAAAAAAAATGTTAAAAAATGAAAGTAATGTAGCAATTTTAACAGTTTAAACATTTTTAATTTTTAAAATTTCATGCAAAGGATCAATATTTTTGTTTTACTTTATGATTTGTTGTCAGATACCTCATGTATAAATGCATGTGAAACTACCATTTACTTGTAGGACAGTTACATTACATCAAAAATCGTGTTCTTTTGATGCATCATTTTGTCTCAACTTCTAGTTAAGGAAAAGCCTTCATATGTGTACATGAACCACATGCATGCCTGTGCCTCGAGAGATTTGAGGAGAGTGTCAGATATCCTGGAACTAGCATTATGGATAGTTGTGAACTACAATGTGAGTGCTGTGAACTGAACCCAGGTTCCCTCCAATAACAGTACATGCTCTTAACTGTGGAGCCATCTCTACAGACCCAGCATCTACTCCTAGTTTTGCCTTTTTTTTAATAATGTATCATAAGTGGAATTACAGAATATGTCATTTTTGAGATTATTTCACTCAGCACAATGCCTTCGGATCTGACCACACTATTCTATATCTAAACAGATTATTCTTTAAAAAATTTTTCATATTATATTTCTTCAACAATGATTATTTATTTATTCATACAATGAAGTGTTTTTAGGCAGATTTTAGTTTTTTGTACTGACAAGTCATGCTACTAGAAACATAGATGTGCACATTCTTGTGTGAACATGCTTTCATTTCTACTAAAGAGCCAGAACTGTGGTTGTTGTAGACCAAGCTAAGTGTATATTTAACTGTACAAGAAATATAAAAAAACTATTTTAAACGTTAAACCATACACTGATGGAATGTTAAAAGAATAAACAAAAAACTTCTTTTGTAATTGATACATCTTAATTCCATTTCTTAGATGTGGCTTTACAGAAGCTTGTAAAACAAAATTGCCTTTCATCCCAAGAAAATAGAAGAATTTCCCATATTATCTAGCTAGTAAATAGGAAGAGTTATAGTTTTAGACAATACAAAGGCATCGATCATTATTTTAGAGGTTTCCTCATGGCCATGTCTTAAATGTACACCCTTATTAAACATCTGAGTAGCTAATATAAAACCCTAGAAGAAAACATCCCAATCTAAGAAAAAATATTTCTGTTAAGATGCAAGAAGCACACTGAGTGGCAAATAGTAGCAGAAAAGAAACACTCCATGTCACAGAATAACCCAAATACTAAATATACAGACCACCACCACCAACAAGACATTGAAAGCTTCAAGAGAGAAAGATTAAGCCACATAGAAATGAAGGACTGATTAGAATAACATCTGACTTTTTTGTTTGGTTTGATTTGGTTTTTAAGACAGGGTCTCACTATGTCACTTTGGCTGGCTGGAACTTTCTATGTAGACCAAGATGGCCTTAAACTCACAGAGATCTGCTTAACTCTGCTTCCTCATGTTTCCATCCATCACTCTTAAATGGAAACTTTGAAAACATGAAGGATCTGGTCTGATAGCCTACAATTTTATAAAGACCACAAGTGCTAGCCCAAGCAACTATGTGCAGCAAAATATAATTGAAGGAAAAAGAAAAACTTTCCATGATAAAAACAGATTTAAGGAACTTATTACCACAGTTATGCAGAGGATACTAGAAAGGGTGCTTTGGTCTGAAAAGAAGATTAAATATACTCAAGAGGACACTAAACACACTCAAGAGAACACAAGGACATAGAATCCCACAACAGTTACCCAAAAGAAGTATAAGAAAATATCACTACCACAATAAAACAACTGAAATTAGCAATGTAGTTCAATAATAACTTTTAATATTAATGGTCTCAAGTCCTCAGTAAAATGACATAGATTAACAGATTGGACTAGAAAATAGGATCCATCATTTTTGCTGCCTCCAAAAAATACACTTCACCTTCAATGATAGATAATGTCTTAGTGGTAAAAGGTGATAAGAAGAAAATAATAAATATACAAAAACATATATGTATGTATGTATATGTATGTATGTATGCATGCATGTATATGTATAAAATATATAGACAAAAGCTAAAATGTCACCAAGACTTCTTAAGCCATGGCTGGATCTTCAGAAAAGTCCTTGACCTTTCCAAGTAGTAGCTTTTGTGATAGTAGCAATACATGGTGGAAGGCGCGAGTCAAATCCCACAAATTGTCCTCTGACCTCCACACATCCCGTGACACAGCACTCCCCTCAGTTCAATAAATCCAATAATTTTTCTTTAAATCAAGGAGCAGAACAAAGTTCCTTGAGTTGTATGGGGAAGGCAACTGAGCACGGAAGTCGTAAGATAAATGACAAAAAGATGGTCGCCCTAATCTCCCAGTTAGTTCTCTTCTAGGATAAACTTCCAGTATAATCTTTTAGACAGTTCTATTCAGATAAAATGTATCTACCCAAGAAACATGTCCACGCCTGGAACTTTACTTGATCAATGTTATTAATTAACAGTAAGTCTATCAACAAAACAAATAATATTTACTCATTTCTAAAGCATTTATTAATAGCACACAGCATGGCAAACCATGTTTTAAGCAGCTATAGATACACTGGTGATCAAAACAGAGCAAACTGCCTATTACCTTAGAACTGACATTGTAATACAAGTCAGGAATTAAGTACTTAGCATGTGTACTTTTGCTGTAAGGGGTATGGTCTGAGCCTAAACCAATGCTCTAAAGTATAGAAAGATACTTTGGATTTCTACCTGAATAAATTGAAAATTAGAGCTAACGAGTTCACATTAGACATTTATCACTGTGAGAACTTGCCAGTTAGCTTGTCATTTCCTCATTTTATGAGTTAATGAATCAGATCCCTAAGATAAAAATATGTGTTAACATGCAAATACTATTTATCTGCACATAATATCGTCTTAGTGATTATATCCTTTTTAAGTTAACATGATAAGTTGTTAATTACTTTTTCCAGTAGAATGTTTTGGAAAATGTAGTGATTAAGAAGACTCACTGCTGTGGTATTTATATGTTGTGTTTGTAGTCTGACCCTTTCATAAGGAGTTCATATTGATGCTAATTTGTTCATAATTTGACATCTTTTCTGGATATAAACACGGTGAGATTCTTTTGTCTCAATGATGCTACTTACCAAGTAGTTTCATGATGTTAGTGGCAGAGCAAGGGCCTTCAAGTGAGATATTAAAAAAATAAGTACAGAAGACAACGCTCATTCATGTTAGGCAAATTAAAAATGAAAGGTAGATGTAGGCAATATCTCCAATCAAGATAGAGTCCCAGTTAAGCTGATGGATTTGAAGAGTAGAATGCATTTTTAGCTTTACTTGTGACAGAACTCTTTTGCTTCTGGGCTGTGATAACACCAACCAACAAGCAAATCAAAACCTCTGCCAACAAAAAGTCCAAAAACGTACAGACTAGGGTGAGCACAGGTGTCAGAAAGCTCCCAGCATTGTTTGAGAATAGCACCAGTGCCCTGGTTGTTGAAATGATTAAAAGTCTCCCTCTGTGTTGATTTGGAAAGGCATCTGAGATGTGCAGAGAAGGTTGCCTTGTGCTTTGCAAAAGAGCTGGGTGTGCAATGATTTACAATGGTAATCTGTGGACTAGGATTTCTATGAACAATTAAACCCGGTTTATTATTTTTACAGGAAGTATGGGAGTTTTGTTCACAGTTTATCTACACTGATATATGATTTTTTCCACTTGTTTCTGCTTATCTATTTCCTGTGCCAAACTTGTTGAGGATTCCTGTTATTCTAAAACACTGGAAAGCAGAGCTGAGGCTCTGTTTCTTATAACTGGGTCACTCTCTCTAGCACCTTGCACCGTTAAGTTAACAGGGGGTGCTATGGGATGTTTGGTCTGGTCTATTTAGTAGTTTGTTGATAGATTTTGACTCAGAAACTGAGAGTCAAAACACAAATAACAGTTCTCATGAACTGCCAGACAACTTAGCTTTTCTGTGCTCTATTTATTTTATTAGTCTCTTTTCATCCTACTTGCACGCGTTTGATGCCATTTTCTTGGATTCTTAATTCTTCTCTCTCCTACTATTTCCTCCTTCCTGAAAGTAAAAATAAGGATTATGGGAGACAATAGCCCCATCTCTCTTCCTTAGAGGTTTCTTATTACAGACATATTTTTAGGTGCAGTTTGTCATTTATATGACTGAACGTGTGAGAACATTTAACAGAAGCTGCACCCTGAGATAGACAAATACCAGACTATTGCTGCTGTTTAAAAAAAGCTAATGGGTATCCATTTTCTGAACTGTACAGAATTCAACACTTTTAGAGAAATGAATTGTATCTGTATATGACATGGAGTCATGGGCTAATGACACTTTAGATTCTGTCAACAGATCCCCCTTAAAGTTTGAGCTCCTTTTGGGTACTAGTGACAGAAAACAGCAAAGGTAAACTAATACATATGAACCTATGATTTATCTATTTTTTCATGGATGCATTATATTAGCTATTGAAGCTTTGTATGACATATGCATATACTGAATTCATGTACATATATTCATTCATATTTTGATTATTAAAATCATACAATTTGCCCAAGTGATATATAGCCACAAAGCTGGAGAGAATAGAACAAGGTATCACTTGGGTCTAGTTAGTATCTTCTCTCTCTCTCTCTCTCTCTCTCTCTCTCTCTC
>CABHPH010138574.1:24520-35598 GCA_902168325.1 Peromyscus nudipes | reverse complement strand
ACACACACTCACACTCACACACACACTCACAAACACACACACTCACACTCATACACTCACACTCATACATACACACTCACAAACACACACACATAAACACACACACACACACACACACACAAACACACACACACTTTCTTTTGGCCATGTGACCCAAGGCTTTGTGAGTTCTAGACAAGTGCTCTACTGAACTAAGATCCATCCCTTTTCTTGACCATTGATTCTTCCTGATATCTAAATGTCAGATCATACTCATATTATCTGATTAGCACATATTTGCTTAACTACTTTTCCCACTATCTCTGCCTTACATTTCTCCAGGGGTAATATCTTAAATGGAATTAAATAAGTGAAATCTATAGACTCTGGGCCAGACATGTAAATATAGCATTCATTAAATAACGCATAGTGATTGCCTCTATGGAATTCTAGAGTGATATGAACTATATTTCTAATGGCTGTGAGTGACAATGGTTCTCTAATTTTAGTGGGCATAATAATACCCAAACAGTTTCTATTTCCTGGTGTCATTCTCAGAAACTTTGGTTTGTTGAATCTGTAGCATGCTGTAGAATATATTTCAACAAGAAGCATCCAGAAGGCACTGACAGGATGTCCCCAAATAACTTGGTGATAAGGACTGGCTAGTGCAGGATACCATGGACAAATGAGGCCATATTTTCCTTCCTTACTCAGTGCAAAGTTGTAATGTCTACAGAAATAAACAGTATAGTTTCTTTCACCATGCAATTTTAGGAAGCAATCTGATCACGTTTTTGAGATCACTGGTTTTCTGAGTATTTTACCATTATGGAACTGATTTTTATTATAAATGGAAAGCAAGTAAAGGCAGAAAGAACCAACACACAATACCAGTAGTAAGTTGCATGATTTTAATTGCTGTTGAATATTACTTTAACTTTGTAAAGGTGTTACATTTGTTTATGCTGCATTTGTTTAATCATGTAAAGATGTGTTGCTGTTTCTCCTTGCTTGCCTAAAGCATTTGAGTGGTCTAATAAAAAGCTGAATGGCCAATAGCCAGGCAGTAGAGGCATAGGCAGGGCTGATGGTCAGAGAGAAAAAATAGGAGGAGGAATGTATGGTTAAGAGGAGGGAAGGGAGAACAGAATGAGGGAGAAAGAGAGGGAGACTCCTGGAGCCAGCCAGGCAACCATCAGCCAGTCAGACATGGGGTAGGACATACAGAAAGAAAGAAAGGTAAAAAACCCTGAGGCAAAATGTAGAAGAAGAGAAACAGACTAATTTATATTATAATAGCTAGTGGGACAAGCATAAGATAAAGTCAAGCATTCATAACTAATAATAAATCTCTGTGTCATGATTTGGGAGCTGGTTGGTGGCCCAAAAGAAAGCCTGCTACATTTAATGGTCAAAGTTTGGGTATTTTTTTATGTGTGTGTATGTGAGTATGTGTGTGGTGTGTGTATGTGTGTACATGTGGGTGTGTGTTTGTGTGTGTGTATGTGTATGAGTATGTGAGCTAGTTTTATGTCAACTTGACACAAGCTAGAGTCACTGGAGAAGAGGGATTTTCTTAATTTCTCAAGTGAGAAAATGTTTCCATAAGATCAGGCCATAGGTAAGCCTATAGGGCAGTGGTTCTCAACCTTTGAGTCACAACCTTTTTGGCAAACCTCTACCTCCAAAAATATTTACATTATAATTAATAACACTAGCAAAGTTTCAGTTATGAAATAGCAATGAAAATAATTTTATGGTTGGGGTCACCACAGCATGAGGAACCATATTAAAGGGTTGCAGCATTAGCAAGGTTGATAACCACTGTTGTAGGGCATTTCCTTAATTAGCGATTGATTGAGGAGCACCTCATTGTTGGTGGTGCCATCCCTGGGCTGGTGGTCCTGGGTTCTATAAAAAAGTAGCTGAGCAAGTCATGAGGAGCAAGCAAGTAAGCAACACCCTTCATGGCCTCTGCATCAGTTCCTCCCTATTTGAGTTCTTATCCTGGTTTCCTTCGATGATGAAATTCAGTGATATGGAGGTTTTGGCCAAACAAACCCTTCTGAAGTTGCTTTGGTCATGGTGTTTCATCACTGCAATAGTAACTCTAACTAAGACAGTGTGTGTGTGTGTGTGTGTGTGTGTGTGTGTGTGTGTGTGTGTACACATGTGCTTGCATGAACTAATGTGAGGATTAATTGATTGATGTAACATTCCACTGACATAAAGAAACTCAAAGATAAATATAATGGCAGGAATCTAAGTCATGGGAGTTATTAGTCAATATAATCAATTGCAAGCAAACTAGTAAGAATTCAGGAAATACTGATTCAGAGAAACAGTCTTGAAGCTAGAATGTGTGTCCTCTTTTATAAGGTTGTTAGGCCAGGCTATGTAGGAAGATTGTCACAAAGTGCCAGGTGGTCAGGCATTCATAAATGATAACTCAATATTTACCTGTACTCACTATATGCATATTGATTTGTGAAAAGTGGACCTATCACAGGAGAGTCAATGAACAGACTCATTCCTAGTAGTCCTATGCCGACTACTGCTAAATTGGCTGGAAAGCAACACAGATCTTAGAAACATTATCACCTGCTTTGGTCTATTTGGGTTGTTGAGGAAATACTACAAACCAGGTGATTATAAATGAACTAATGTTATTTCTTTTAATTCTAAAAGCCAAGATCAAAGCACTGGAAGTTTAAGCATTGAAATGGACTTTTGAATAAATGACTCTGTTGTTATCTCAATCTCTGTTTCATAAATGGTGAGAGAAGCAGAAAATCTCCCTTGGACTTCTTTAATAAGGGCATTAGTCCCATTTCTTATGGTCTCATCTTATGATTTGATTACCTCCAATAAACCTGCTTCTTAATAATATTATATTAGAAATTAGATTTGCATGTATTTGTTGGGGTGTGACATAAACATTCAGATCATATCACCTAGAGCCCACAATGGTGAATTATAAAGTATAATCTAGTTGTACTACAGCAATGAGAAACTCACAAATGCTGAGGTGCAATCACCTGGTGCCATAGTTTGAATAAATGGCTCCAAAGGCCTATGTGTTACAGGTTACGTCCTCAAAATGTCAGTTTGAAAGGTGATGGTACCGTTAGGGAGTGGATTCACAGGAGGGCTTTATGTCATTGGGAATGTTCTTGAAAAAACCTTTGGGACTCTTGATGCTTTCCTTTCCTCTTTCGCTTGGTCCTGAGATCAGTCATTTGCTTTGCCGGGTTATCCTCATTGTTGCAATTTGGAGCTAAGTAAAACTTTTCTTTTATAAGTTAATTATCTAAAGCATTTCATTATAATGAGAGGTAGTTGTCTAACTCACCTGTCTACACACTACATGAAAAAGAGAAAGCTTTTCTAAAAAGTTTCTGGAGTGAATTAATTATGTCAGTTAAAGCATGGAATAGGAGAGCTGCTAAGGTTTATTTAAATGGTTTATGCTTCTTTGGCCTTCCTGGTCCCACAGTTTTCTGTTGCTCACATCCATTTTAGTGCTATTACATCAGAAATAGAAACATTGGTGATAATGGAGCTTTCAAGTAAAGGTTTCTGCTATCCGTCTTGATCAGTGGCGGGTTGGGGAGTAAGCAAAGCAGCAGAATCAAACAGAGGCTTTTCATATTCCATATTTTTATTTTTCTATTCTTCATTTCATCTTTTATTTTAATTAGAAATAGTGTAATGTCAGTCAATATGGGGTAGACATAAAATTCTAAATTTGATAGTAATGGCCAGCCAAGATGAACATTTGTGATGATGTCTTTGAATCTACTGTGACCTAGTTTGAACTTCCAAAATAAGGTTGTGTGTTCTATGTAGGCACATGGGAGTCAATTTTGAGAAAGCAACTTGAGTGAGATAAAAGCAAATCTGCTAGTCGAATATAACAATCATCTAGAAAAGGAAAAGATAATTTACAGAGGAGACACACTAAGTGCCGACAATAACCTAGAACTTGTTATAATAGCCTCATTATTTAAATTAGGGTATTTATAGTCTTTATGCTAAAAAGCTATCTGATGTGACATTCTTCATAAGGAATGTTCTCTTCCAATGACATTGAGAAAATGCTAACATAAAATCATTGCAGTTGAAATGAGTAACCCATTATTCTGATAGGTTGTTAAAAACACTGTTGATACTCATTTTTGGATTGATCCCAATAGTAGAAGAATTGGTACATGGTATGTGTCCTTATAGCCAATAGCTCCTGTGGCAGTTTGAATGAATACAACACCCATAGACTCATAAGGAATAGCACTATTGGGAGGTGTTGTAGAACAATCTTTTTGTACACTGTGAAGATGTGTTGCTTTCACTGGTTTAATAAAGAGCTAAATGTCCAATAGCTAGGCAGGTAGAGGCTAGGTGGGAATTGCAGACAGGAAGAGAGCTCTCTGAAATGAAGAAGGGCAGGGTCACCAGCCAGACACAGATGAAGCAGGATTTGTACAAGATAAGATAATAAACCATAGGGTACACGGCAGCAAATAAATTAATAAATTGAGTTAATCTAAGTTATAAGAACTAGTTAGAAACAAGCATAAGCTATCAGCCAAGCATTTATAATTAATAATAAGTCTCTGTGTGGTTATTTGGGAGCTGGCTGGTAGGACAGAAAATTATGCTACAGGGAGGTGTGACCTTATTAGAGTAGGTATGGTCTTGTTGCAGAAAGTGTGTCACGGGAGGTGGACACTGAAGTTTCAAATGCTTAATGCATGCCCAATGCCAATCTCTTTTCCTGATGTGTGCCAATTTGGATGTTGAATTTTCAGCTACCACTCCAGCACCATGTCTGCCTGTGTGCTACCATGCTTCCTGCCATGATGACAATAGACTAAACCTCTGAACCTGTAAGCAAGCCCCAATTAAATACCTTTCTTTGTAAGAGTTCTCATGGTCATTGTGTCTCTTCATAGAAATAGAAACCCCAGCTAAAATAGAAGTTGGGAGCAGAGACTGGGGTATTGCTATGGCAGGACTGACCATGTTATTGTATGGAGGAATGTGGGACACTTTGGATCTTTGGACTAGAAAAGTAATTGGACATTTTAAGCAAAGTTAAATGAATCATCCTAGAATGAGCATGGAAGACAGTGGTGCTGAGGGTGATTTGAACTGTGGACTCAAGACATTTCAGAGGAGAATTAATATTCTTCTAGTATGTAGCCTAGAGATCATTCTTGTGAGATTTTGGTGTAGAATGTGGCTACCTTTTGCCCTTGTCTGAAAAGTTGACCTGAGGCTAAATTGAAGAGTTTTGGATTAATTGTGTTTGCAGAGCAGGTTTCAAAACAGCCTAATGTTGACTGTGCTGTGTGGTTATTATTGTTCAGTCTTATGCAGATCTATAATGAAAAAGAGCAAACTGAGCAAGGAAAAATACAAAATGTACAGTTTGAGGAGAAAATGAGCACCAGGAAGTGTAAACAGATTAAAGAAAAACCTGATGCTAAGTGCTTAAAGGAGATAAAGACCTCATAGCAAGACCCTCACTCAACTAAGCCTCTAACTTGTGAAAAGGAATTAAAGAAAAATGAAAAGTAAATAAAGAAAATCTTAGGGTCACAATGTGGTGCACACCTGTAATTCCAGCACTTGGAAGGCAGAGGCTGGCAGATCTCTGAGTTCAAGGCTAGCCTGGTCTACAGAGAACAGTAGAAAATAAAGGAAGTCCTTTTGTTCATTAGATTAAAACATTTTTATAAGTATGCTACAATCCACAGACTCAGAGAGACTAGATAACAAGGAGAGTTCATGGGTGAACACCCAGATTTCCCTGGGAAGGGGAAATAGAAGAGATTTTGTGAGTGGACTGAGGGCAGGTGGGGATGGGAACAGGAGTAATCAGGATAAGGGGGTACAGAGAGGGAATGTGCTAAGGGAGACTGCTGGGGGCATTTTGGGGTTGGATGGAAGCCTGTCACAGTGGAATCTCACAGAAGTCTATGTGGAGGACCCCAGCTTAGACTTCTAGCAATAGAGGATAAGTAGCCTGAATTGGCCATCTCCTGTGACCAGACTGGTGCCTGGCAAAATTATCATCAGAGAGGCATCATCCAGCAACTGATGGAAGCAGATGCAGAGACCCACAGCCAAATGTTAGGTAGAGTTCAGAAACCCTGAAGAGGAGAAGGAGAAAAGAGTGTAGGAGCCAGAGGGGTCAAGGACACTACAGGAAGGCTCACACAATCAACTAACCTGGGCTCCTAGGGATTTGCAGAGACTGAACCGACAACCAGGGAGTCTGCATGAGACTGACCTAGGCACTCTGCATATACATTACAGTTATGTAGCTTGGTCCTCTTTTAAATAGCTCCCAACAGCAGGAACAGGGGCCATCTCTGACTCTTTTATTGGCTTATGGGACCCTACTTCTCATACTAGGTCACCTTGCCCAGCCATAATATATGAGGAGGTGCTCTGTCTTACTTCAACTTGATATGCCATGTTTTATTGATACTCATAGGAGACCTGACCTTTTCTAAATGGCGCCAGAAGAGGAGGGGACTGGGGAGAGGGAGGGTGGGAATGGGCAGGAGTGACTAGGAGGGGAGAATGGGGGAAAGAGGCTATGGCTGGTATATAAAATAAATAGATGAATAAAAAATTAAAACCTTTTTGTTCTTATTGTTACATAGGCTAAACTTTCATGTGTAAAATTATAAAGTAAGTTTTGGGAGTCTTTTTTACTTCTGAGATAAGATACAATAGTCACCACACATGTAAAAAAACACTACATTTTATAGAATTACATATGGTTGTCTCAGATAGGTTTCCATTGCTATTATAAAACACCTTGACCAGAAGCAACTTGGGAAGGAAAGGGTTTACTTCATCTTACATCTTCCAGAGAGGAATTCAAGGCAGGCACCTATAGGCAGAACCTGAATCAGAGGCCATGGAGGAGTGTTGCTTACCAGCTTGTTTCTCCTGGATTGCTGAGTTTGCTTTCTTATAGTACCCAAGATGACCAGTCCGGGGGTAGCACTAACTACAGTGAACTGGGCCCTCGCACATCAATTATCAATCAAGAAATGCATCACAAGTTTGCCCACAGGTCAATCTGTTGGGAACATTTTGTCAGTTGAGGTTCCCTCTTCCCAGATGACTCTAGTTTGTATCAATGGCCTATACTATTTCATATTTCTTTGTTAATTGGGCAGTTGTGCTTTTCATCACAATGGCTATTGTTACTGGATTTGGGGTTTTCATTTATTGCCACTGGTTCAGAAAATATATTTGTGTGAGACAATCAGTTTCCCAAATATGTCTACATAGGAATGTCCTGTAACTGATAAGTATGTTACTTTATATGGGAAAATGTGTTTTATTAATAATAATGTGATTATTACTAAGGACTAAAAATAAACTAGAATGTTTATCTTCACGAGCTCCATCTAATCACATAAATCCTCAAAAGCAGAGTATCTGTCCTGCTGTAATCACAAGACAGAGATACCAAGAAAGAAGAAAGGGTCAGAGATATATGACACCGATGGCTTTGAATATAGAGAAGGAACTGAGTAGCCAAAGAGTATGGGTAGCCTATGGCATCTGGAAAAGGCAAAGAAACTCTTACTCCAGAAATTAGAGTTCAACCTTGCCCAAACCTTCATTTATATCTCAGTGAGACGTACTTGTGTTCTGACTTACTGAATAGTGAGATGATGTATATGTGCTGTGAGTCAATGAAATTGTGACCATTTGGTATAGTAGAATGTGCTGATTTCTGTCAGTAGATAAGTCTGCAACAGTCCATATTTCAAGAATTCCCTTCCACAAATGTGCTTTTTCTTTATAGCATATCAAGCTGTGATTTTATCTTGGTGACTATGAAATAAAATAAAAAAATACAAATATCTTCCAATATGAGATACAGGGTCTTGCTATTGAGCAACGAGACTAATTTGAATGAAGCCATGAGTTCTAACCATGTGATTTGGAGAAGATTGGAAAATCTTTTGTGATATTTAGACATTATTATCAACTTGTCTGGATTCAAAATAAGTCTAGGAGATTGTTTAGGCATACTAGGTGTGTCTATGAGGGTATTATCAGAAGAATAAGGGTGAGAGAGATGATCTGAATGTGCTTGACATCATTCCATGAGCAGGGAGCCTGGAAAAAAATAAAAGAGATAACAAACAAACAAACCAGAGTATGCTGGAATTCTCTTTTTCATTCTATTCTGCCATGGACCCCTGGAGCATGATGGACTACGCATCTGAAACAATGAACTAAAACAAGCCTTTCTTTTATTTTTCAGTTGTTTATTTAAGTGTCATACTCACAACTGTTCAAGAGTAATAGAGAAGAATTTTACCAGAGAAGTAGCCATTGTGATTACACTCAGTCACACAATTTGAAGACCTTTAGAATATGTTTGTAGGTGGAATATGGGAGAGATTTGAGAAGTGGGCTTGGCAAAGCCCTAGAAAGCTATAACCAGAGCTTAATGAGTAACACCAGAGGGAGTAGAATCTACTGCAGCCACAGTCCAAGAAGGGTTCTTTACTGTGTCTGTTGGGAGTAGAATGTATTGCTGTCCATGTGGTGCTGGTTTGGCCACTATAATGAAATATAGCAAATATATTTGTGCTATAAGTCACGGGGAAATTTGTAAGAAACTGGTAAGTTAGTACTGTGATCTGAACTAGAGGAGAAGTTGTGGATACAGGAAGTTGTGACTAATGCAAGCAAGGATAACTAGGAGTGAGACTATTCTCTGAAGTACAACATACAATGTGATTTTGGAGGCTTTGGACAGGAAGACAGGTTTATCAACTCAGCATTTGGACCCTATGTCTTATAACTAATTTTAAGCCATCTACTCAATGGGAGGACCACAGTAATCTGCATACCATCATTCTTAATTAGTATCCTCTAAGTGAGGGTATCTCTGCTCCTGTCTATGGAGAACTAGGAGGTTACAAAGTAGAACTTACACAGAAACTGAAAATTATAACAATAAAAAGTATTACCATTTTTCTCATACCTTCTTACTTATTCATTTGTCTTGTTTGAAATAGACTTATTCTAAGTCAGAGCCCAAAATCAGACTCTTAATTCTGCTGAGCCACAGCGCCCACAAATCTTGTCTCAGTACTACCATCCCATCCCAATTTACAAAGCATCTCCTGGTGACTACTATTCTGCTGCTCCTGGACAGTATTCTCACCAAATCAACACAGTAAGTTGTCCTGTGACCTTCTCATGCATGTTGTGGCATGCATGTACCCACATATATACATACACTAAATAAAAATGTAATAAATAGATAAATGTAAGTAGAAAATAAAAATCATGAAATATTCACTGTTATATTTATATCCAGTGTTTTTATCTAACTACTTCTTTAGTCTTTAATTAAACTCCAAACAAACAAGAAGAAGTACAGGTCAACTTTCTCTTCTCTGTTTGCTATCTGCTTGATATATTTATGAAGTCAGTGAGTGTTTTAAATAACAATACTAAATAAATGCCAGGCTCATGCTATCCATTGCACTGAGCATTAGAGCAGAGATCTGGCTGGAGAGAGTGATGGCTGAAATTCACTCTTGTAGGTCTTTTCCAATCCTTCATAAGAATGAACTCTAAGTTATCTACCAGTATATCCACTGAATATATCAAACCAGAAGAGGCACTAATAAAAAGAGATATCAAAAATATCTGCACAAATTGAACATGCTTATTTCTACTTTTTCTTTTTAAAATTGTGTCATGTGTCTTGGGAACTCTTGTCAGAGATAGAATAATTACAAGATCCTTAAAATTTGTATTGTATTTTCGATTCAATTTTCTCAAGGTCAAATTAAACAAAACGACAACTATCCTGTGGTTCCATAGTTCAGATGCAAAGGCATGGATATTCACTCATTGAATTAAAAATGATAGGACTAGACCATGATTAACTACATTAAAAATGAAAAAAGGTCGTTTACTTTGTAATAAATTTGCCGCCTAATTTTCTGGGGTTTTTGCATGGCCAATAATTTGTATTATTTGTACAACAGAGAACATTACACTACATAAAGTTCAAAATTCAAATGAGATGTATTAACTGGGTATTCAGGTTTTCAAACCCACTCAAATTATAAAATCTCAATGTTTTGAACAGACTCTTGTGTTGAATTAGAATTGTATTTATATGGGAGTTTCTGATCACAGCATATAATATGCTAGGTGGATGCTGTTTAATAAGTCACAGTATATGATTTCAGGGCTAACAACGTGGTATTGGATGACCAGTTAATGAACTCTTCCATGGGGAAGACAATTTTCTCCTACTCTCAGCATTTCTTAGCTCCCTGCAGTTTTTTGTCTAAGGCTGAGATGGTGTGAGATTTCCCACTTCCATGTTAGCATGTCTGTCTGTTGGTATCATCTGTAGCAACAACAACAACAAAAAAGGAGGCCATAAACTATATAAGTTTGAGAGGAGGTGTGTATATGGCAAGGGATAGATGGAGGAAAAGAGACATGATGTAATTATATTTTAATTTCAAATAATAAAGAAAAATTAAAGTCAGAGTAAATTTTCTGTACTCAGTGTCAGAATCCCTGGAATTGTTATCTGCAAAATGTTCCACGTACAAAAAATGTGTTCTCCAAACTCTTATTTGTATGTTTGTTATTTGTTGTTTGTCTTGGCCCATTTATACTTCCAGCACAAAATTCTGGATGCTGAATAACTTATAGACCACAATTTTTTTTTCTCATCACTCCAGAAGCTGGTAAGTTTAAAATGGAGGCACTGAGAGGTCTGGTGTCTGATTAGATGCCAGGATCAGCTTCCATATAGCATCTTGAACATTGTGTTCTGACATGGCAGAAAGGACAGAATGGACTAGAGAGTTCCTTAAACCTCTTTCAGTACTTGATGGTCACCTAAAGACTGTACCCTTAATACTATCACATCGGCAAATCAATTTCAGCATATTAATCTTTTTCAGGGGAGAGAACACATTCAGACCATAGGAGGATTCTGAAACATTTCTTATCAAATAATTACACACACACACACACACACACACACACACACACACACACACACACACACA
>CABHPH010138574.1:0-14873 GCA_902168325.1 Peromyscus nudipes | reverse complement strand
GACCCTGGGAATGGGACAGGCTTTTAAACAAAAAAGAGTAGAGGCAAAGTTGAGTCTCCTGTACAAGGTATGTGATCAATTCTTCAGAGGTGGGAGGTGAAAGAGGCAAAAAGGTACCATTTTTCACACGTGAAAGGAAGGAACACATTATTCTAGTTGTGATGTAAATACAATCAGATAATGTAAATATGAGTATAGACATTGAGATTTGACTTACTTTATTCTGTTATTAGTTGACATTTTCTTTAATGTTTTCTGTAAGTTTGAAAACTTTGAGGAAGTTTTTCCCTTTGTCACTTGAAATCTTAAATATATTTTAACTTTAAAAATACTTACTTTATGAAAATTCATTGCTTTTCTTATCAGTGAATTCAATGTTATGCCATTTTCTGGCAAAATCATTTCAAGAGAAGCTGAGGAGGGCTAAGCTTCAAGTACTCAATTCATTTTCTTTGCATATAATATGTCATTGCTGAGATAGATTTCTAATTTTCAGCTGTGATTTTTAAAGTCTTTTAAAAATGATTCATATGTTCTTATTGGGTTGGGCAATCAATTTATGTTAGTTCAAGTATAACTACTTGGATATATTGTTAAATGTTGCTATATATATGTATATATATATATAAAACAAACAATATAATATATGCATATATATGAATTTATAGGTTGCCTATGTCTATTTACATAATTCACAAATGATCCATCTTGATAAAACATACTATATTTGGAGATGTTTCTAAGATATAGTTTAGAATACTGTAACTATAAGGAAAAAATAGAAATGAATGCAAGTTTTATACTGCTTCCTAAAGACCTGAATTTAGCTACAACACCTCTCCACCTCTCCCTCTCCCTCCCCCACACCCTCTCTCTGTGATTCTGAATGCTTAAAATCTCAGAAAACTGAAAGGTTTTTTTGAGGGTATTGAATGTTTAGTGGCCAAACATTCAATACAATTCTGAATTGCATGTTACAGCAGATTCCCCAAAGCAGCTGATTGATTTCAGATTGCCCCTTCCTTCCTAGGCAGTACACTTAGTATGCTTGAAAGTCACTAGAGTGTTATGTGTTTTAAGGCTATACTTTAAAGAAGAGGCAAGATTCTGTGGATTACATTGGGGTGTGTTCTAAATTTAATTTAGGTCATTTTGAATATAATTCTTTTTTCAAAAAATAGAAAAAAATGATGCATTTGCTTTTCTAGGTCTGGGTTACCTCATTTAGATTGTTTCCAGCTCCATCCATTTGCCCACATTTTTTATAATTTCATTTCCTTAATAGCTGAACAATATTCCATTGTGTAAATGTACCACATTTTCATTATTCATTTATCAATGAATAATCAATGATGACAAATGCTGACATAGATGTAGGCAAAGGGGAAACATTTATTCACTGCTTGTGGGAGTGTAAACTGGTAAAACCACTATGGAAATTAGTATATTTTATCATATACTTTTATATAATATATTTTATTGTATCCTCAAAAAGCTAGAAATAGATCTACCACATGTTCCAGATTACCACTCTTGGGCATGTACTGGGATGAATCCATCACCTACTATAGGGATATTTACTCATCCATGTTTATTGCCATTCTTTACACAATAGCCAGAAGACACAAACAGCATAGATGTTCAACAACTGATCTTAACCATTCTGACTGGGGTAAAATGAAACCACAAAGTACTTTAATTAGAATTTCATCAATGGCTAAAGGTGCTGAACATTAAAAAAAATCATTTCTCATCCACTGAATTTCATCCTTTGAAAACTATTAGTTTTAGCTCCATTATTAAAATTTGGTTGTTCATTTTCTTGGTGTTTAGCTTTTTGAGTTCTTTGTATAGTTTAGATAGTATATATATATATATATATATATATAGAGAGAGAGAGAGAGAGAGAGAGAGTTCTTTATATAGTTTAGATAGTAACCATCTGACAGACGTATAACTGGTAAATAATTTTTCCCATTGTTTAGGCTGCTCATTAACTTGAATGATGCTATATCCTTTGCTGTCTAGAAGCTTTTTAGTTCCCTGAGGTCTTATTTGTCAATTGTTGGTCTCAGTGCCTACATAACCAGGGTCTTGTTCAAAGGCTCATTTCCTGTGTCAATGAGTTCATGTGGATCCCCTACTTTCTTTTCCATTAGTTCACTGCATCAGGTATTATGTTGAGGTTCTTGAACTATGTGGAGTTCATTAGCTGGCACAGTTCCTTCTTTTAAGCTTACAAATAGTTTTATTCAGTGTCAAATGAAAAAGTAATACAAAAGTGGTATTTTTATAATTCCACCAACATATAAGCAGAAAAAATTATTTTATTTTTTACTTATTCTTTAAGAATTTCATACAGTATATTTTTTTTATATTCTTTCACATCCCCCAACTTGTCCTAGGTCCTCCCCTTCCCTATCTACCCAACTTCATATTCTTATTATCTCTTAAAAAAAACACAAAAACAAGGAATGTGTCCTGTCCTGGAGTCTGATTGATTTTCTCCTTTCCAGTAGATATCA
Organism: Peromyscus nudipes; assembly: GCA_902168325.1. NCBI lineage: Eukaryota > Metazoa > Chordata > Mammalia > Rodentia > Cricetidae > Peromyscus > Peromyscus nudipes. The sequence continues at coordinate 12,348 of CABHPH010138574.1, read as the reverse complement.
TTTGTGAATAACTTTTTGGCTAGGGTGGATTTTGTGCCCAATTCCCATCCTTTGTGCTGAGATTTTGCCTAATATCACAGTTCTTAGCCTGGTAGCCAAGACTCCATTTATAGAATAGATGGATCTTCTAAAATATATATGAAACTTGTCCCTAAGTTCATTTTGATTTAAAATAAGTTACACAATTTTTGTCAAATCCCTTAAGAATTATGTTAACAAGAACAAATGAAAAACTATTTTTCAAAAGATAGTAGTAGTAAGAAAAGAACACTGATGGTAGACAAATGAGAGATCCATGTTCTGTCTGGGACAGTTCATTCACAACAGCCACTTCTCTGAGGAATTACACAACACACACACTGTACTACATAGTCCTTCCAGGGAAATTCACAAGGAGGTACAGGCATAGGTGAATAATACGTTAATTATAGAAAAGTGTAAAGTTCTTAGCACTTGGGAATTTAAATATATTGAAAACACCCACACCCACCTCCCCCCACATACACTCAAAATAGGACTAAGTGATAGTCCTGCTTTAATAATGTTGATTCTACCCTACTTCTTTCACTCAAACAGTTCTAACATTAGTTGCCCTTGTAGGAAGCAGGACTCTTAAAATATTTTATCTTGAGACTCCCCTTTCTTTCTTGCATTTTGGTAAAAGTAACTGATATACATGAGAGTTTTGGTAAGTTGGCCTATAGCCTAAGGATCTTTGCTTAAATCTTGAGACAATTTCATATATCCTAAATAACCACAAAACATATTTAATTACCCATTCAGAAAATTTTATCCAAATAAACAACTAAACGGCAAGGCTTTGAAAACTTAAGGATCAACCAATCCATCCCGTTTCTATTCTGTTGTGTTTATGGCTAGGTTAAAAAGATATAGATATTTATCTGTGCTTATATGTATACATATTAGCTTAGTTATTTTTCTATTGCTATGGTAAAACCAAGGCAGTTTATAAAAGAATGCATTTAATTGGGCTTACGATTTCAGAGGGTTAGAGTCAAGGATGGTGGAGCGAAGACACGATGTCAGGAACAGCTGAGAGCTCATGTCTCTAACCTCAAGCAGTAAGCAGAGAGCACACTGGGAATGGAAGGAGGCTTCTGAAGCTTCAAAGCCCATCCCAAGTGACATACCACTTTGAATAAGGCCACACCTATAATCCTTTCAAACATTCCACCAACTAGGGACCAAGTATTCAAACATATGAGCTTATTGCATAAGCTCGTTAAAGTCACCATACTTAAACATCAATCTGCTTCCACAGATTAATTCCAATGGAAATGTACTATTTATCTCGTTAAATTATTAATGGGGCTAAGCATAGTGGCACATGCCTTTAATTACTGCACTCCAGAGGTAGAGACAGGTGGATCTCTATGAGTTTGTGGCCAGCCTGGTCCACACAGCAAGTTCCAGACCAGTCAAGTAAGACCTTATCTCAAAAAACAAAACAAAGATATTAATGGGCATTGAATTGTCCCTAACACTGTTATGAAACCAATATTCTTCTTAATGAGAGGAATTTCTCAACTGCTGTAGTAGATGGAAATCCACATTGTCTTAATGATACAGTGGTTTGGATACAAGTTCTCCAAATGTCTCTCTATTTCAAAATTTTTCTTCAGGAATAGCTAGAGTTGTCTTATGATTACAAAGACAGAAAAAGTTTATGAGCTTCCTCACTTATAAAAGCATTTCTGCTATTGGGAAATAGTACTTTTCATTTTTAAGATTAGATCTCATTATCGTTTTTTTTTTTGTCCTGTCAGATATTATTCTAGTATCATACAAGTCATAAAATTTAATCATCATTATAATTACTGGAAAACACTATAGGTATTTCCAGTAGAAAAAGAAGAAAACAAATGTAGTGGTGAAGGAATAAGTCCTTTTTCCAATGTCACAGTTAGTAATAAGGAAAATTAGAAGTCAAGTATCCCATACAACTCCAAAGTCGGGCCAAACCACAGTCCTGTCTTTGAATGGCTTGCCAATTCTAAAGAACAATGTTCTTCTAGTTTAACTAAGGATGAGTTGAAACAAAATCTCACTTGAATTTTTTTACAGTGTCTCTTACTCATCAGTCTGATGTCATCAATACTAATTTGGTCACTACATCTTAGGAAGCCCCTACAGCTTAAACCTATACAAGTCTACTCACTCCTTCCTGGACTTCAGCTTCCTGGACACATACTTGACTAGCAGTATGTCTCATTACAAGAGAGTATAAAGTGAGATACACAAGAAAGTCACTAATAATGTTCCAGTCTTCTCTCAGTTGTAAACTACTCCAGGTAGTAAAAGAGCCTGAGCAAGGTCAGAAATCTTTCTCTTGTAAGTGTGCAGAAGACAGCTGGTAGGAACTGATAGAAATGGTTCAGGGAGAATTTATGTGAAGCCGGAAAGTGTTTTATATACCAAGAACTTGGAAGAACGTTGAAAGAAGGTCTCAGGAAACAGACATAGAGACATATACGTTAAATATAGTGAGAGTCCTTTTCCATTGTTTATGTATCAACCATGAAAACCCAGTATCTTAGTCATTTTAATTGGATAAAAGCATTATAATGGATTAAAAAAAATCTTGTCACTTAATTGATGCTATTGAAACATTAACTACTGAGTTTTCACTAATTAGAATACCACAAAAAGAGCATCTCCAAGGGAAACCAGACGATAGAGAATTTCATAGATTCAGGTAGCCCAGAACTTATGTGAATTATCAAATGACATAAAGTAAAGGGCCTATATTAATTTTCCATTTGTTCTTTCATGCCATCTGTGATGGTTAATATTGTCACATTGTCAAGGATCTACAGTCACCTTAGGAAACAAGCCTCCTGGCATCCTTGGTGAGGGATTGTGGTCATATATTGTGTCCCCCAATATATTGTGCATCCTAATAAACTTATCTGGGGTCAGAGAACAGAACAGCCACTAGATGCAGAGGCCAGAAAATGGTGGCACACACACCTTTAATCACAGCATTCCGAAGGCAGAGATCCATCTGGATCTCTGTGAGTTCAAAGCCACACTGAAAACAGCCAGGCATGGTGACTCACGCCTTTAATCCCAGGAAGTGATGGCAGAAAGCAGAAAAGTATAAAAGGCATGAAAACCAGGAACTAGAGCTGGTTAAGCTTTTAGGCTTTTAGCACCAGTTCAGCTGAGATTCATTTTGGATGAGGACTCAGAGACTTCCAGTCTGATGAAACAGGATCAGCTGAGGAATTGACAAGGTGAGGTGGCTGTGACTTGTTCTGTTTCTCTGATCTTCCAGCATTGACCCCAGTACCTGGCTCCAGGTTTGTTTTTATTAATAAGAACTTTTAAGATTCGTGCTACAAGGGATTATCTTGATTAGATTTACTGAGCTCAGAGGATCCACCCTAAATGTTGGTAGCACCATTCCATTAGCTGAGGTCCTGAACTGAACAAAAAGCAAGGTGAACAACAGTATTTATCACTCTTTGATTTCTGACTGTGGATGCAATGTGACCAGCTTCCTCACAAACCTGCTGCCATGGCTTTCCTGCCCCAACAGACTGTGCCTGTGAGTTCTATGACAAAATAGACATTTGCTTCATTAAGAAGTTTGTCAAGTATTTTGTCACAAGATCAAAAACCTATCCATTATTGATATCTGCTTTCTACTGAACAAAGACCTGTAATGGTCAAATCACTTTTCAAATTCAGGAAAGATAAAAGAAACAGCTAAGTGGTTCATCATGATTCCAATTACATATGCGATTTGGAGGAGTATGCTATGTTTTCCTTCATAACATAATTTGCAGAGAAGGGCTTGAACGTGTCAGAGGCTTTTCTTCCTGTGAGTTCTCCAAGATTGCTTCATGATTTCTTAATTCTGCCCATAATTATTTGCACTTGTTGCCCAGCTCTGACTGACAGCTACCATAGAGGATAGTCGTGTTCATTTTTCCTTTCTTTTGGACAGTTTTCTGGTTTTTGAAGATATCAGTATGCAGTTGTTAAATTGAACAGGGAAAACTGTCACCTCTTGAAAACTAAAGTTAATAAGCATTAAGTTGAAACAGACATGCTTATTCATCTGTTGAAAAACACAGTACTGAAGATAGTTTATATAAGGACAGCTGAGAGGTTAAAGGTGATTCTCAGATTTCTTTTTAACTAGATTCTCTCCTTTATATCCTAAAGGAACTTCAGAATGAATTTAATAAACACAAAGTAAACTATGACCTAAGTGCTTGTTTTCTTAAAACAAGAATGTGTTTGAGAAGAGACAAAAGTCAGTTGAAGGGCAAACACTGCCCAAGGGTGACATCATTCCATTGTCAGGTGCCAAAGTTCTTTACAAGAACTTTAAAATGAGGAACAAATTTAGCAAACTGAGTTGGAGGGAAGGCTCCTTATATATGGCTTTCCTTCTCGCTAATTCCCCCTGTGGAGAGTTCTTCTGATCTGCAATTTAGTCTCTGATGGACTTATTCATTAAGAGGGAGTGCCCTGTTCAAATGATGGATGTCGGTTATCTTACCAGATTCATCTCCAATTTAATTTAATGAATCAGCATTCTGGTTTATAAATCAGTTTCTGGCAAGTTGGCTGAGCATTCATCACTTCTCATAGCTTGGTCCTCCCGCCCCCAAGTGAACAGATTCATTTCTGTTTTCATTGCTATAAATCTGAGGTGTGGCCCTTGAACCTTTGGGAAATCTTTGAAGAGCATTCTCTGTGTAACTTTGGATCACAACTGACAATTTATGCTATGATATTTTAAGGGGGTCAGCTAGGTCTTAAGAATAACTTGCTATGCTTACTGTAATCTGTAATACTCAGTATGTGGTCACTGTGTGTTTATTGAAATACGTTAAATCATTGGCTGCCAATAAGCCAGAGCCAAGAATGCAACCACTTTATTACTTTTATTCTTATTTCCCAGAATTATGAGCATAGGCACTGAGTAAAGGAAAATGTTAGAGCTTGCAAGAAAAGCAGTAAGGATAGAAAAGGGCCCCTGGCTCTCATATAGCATATCAGACAGCATCTGTTTATAAAGCAAAGCCTGTTTGACCATCGCTGCACACAAATGAAGGAAGGGGACCAGGCAACCTCTGGATGCTAGAAAACGCAGGAACTTTCAGACTGCTTGGAACAGACAATTTTGAAAAATCCAATAAATGTCTTTGGAAAAGCTCTTTAAAACTAATGTTCAGTGTGATATATTGACTTAAACCTCCATGGAAAGACTTTCCCAGCATCAACATTATTCCAGTGGCTTTCTTTTTGTGTGTGAGTGCATTACCAGGTTATTTAGGAGCAAAGCTGTATAATCAAGTGGTATTTGTTTCTACTGTTTCAAGATTGTGTAGTAAATGAACCCAACCCCAACTCCAGTAAAAGTCTGAGCTTATTGCGTAATTTCATCATGGGTTACAACTCATGGACTAACACATAAAGGCATTTGATAAATCAGACAGAAGGCCTGGTGCTTCCAGCAACTACAGAGTAAAGATTATGTAGATAGGTGGGTTTTTTTTTTGTAAAATAGAGTCTGATTATGTTATCCAGAATGTCCTGAAATGTGATTTTCCAGATTTGGACTCCTTAGAAGATAATTTTAAAGTTAGAGTGATTGAGATTGACTACATGAGAGGAGAATCCACACAAATTTTCTTTAAGGAACTTATCTATCTTCCCTACCAGAAATTAATGTACATTTGGTGGTATATTTTATTACTTAATCCAATGTGGGCATAGGTTGGGATTCAGGTATCTTATTTATAATCTCACCTTGGAGAATAGGAATGAAAGAGGAAAGTCCCTGATCAACCTGTAAAGAATAGCAACATCTCTCAAAATGAGCTACTCAGGATGGCATAGACCACCGAGAGTTTCAATGGATAAAAATTCTGGATTTTAGTTTTTATGAAAGCAATTAATAGCTAACAATTGTTGACAAACTAAGATTTCATTTAATGGAAGGACATGGACTGGATTCTCACCATGTACGAAGTTGCTAATGAATAAAAAAGAGACAAAGCCTGAAGCACATGACCACGACTAAACTTGAAGTGCCGCTTAAGGTCTTTGAGAAAAATCTAAAGGGTCAGTGAGTCCATGAACAGGGATTGCTCCTGGGTATACAAATAAATGATGTGTCCCATTGACAGGTGACTGAAGAGGTTTTAGGAAATCCATGATGGGTAAAACGGAACATTTTTACTCTTAGGAACTTCCTTTTCCCGACGAGCATGATTAGCCCTATTGGAGAAAGAGAAGTAGGGGAGAAAAATTCAATTCTCAGGGATTATATTAACCTGAGGGCAGCTTTCCTGAATGGCAGGCAAGATGATTTAAAAGAGAACATTGTGATACAGCTTTGCTCTTGTTGGAAACGTGAAGAGAGAAAGCAGGATTTTAGGAACTCAAGACTGGGAAAATATGAGAAAAGAATGGGCAAGTTTTTGAGGACTGGGGCTGAATTTATGCATAATAATAAAACCCTGCATTCTCCAGCTTAGTTTTACTGAAGATATTTGTTTCAGCAATGTGTATAATGTTCCTAATGATTTGACTTTGTACGAAAATTTTCTCATTTTAAGCAGTTCTATCAAGTATTAGCACCCATGTTAAAGGTTTGAACAAGCCATTCGTTATTTCTGGTCTATTTTGTTTATTGTTTTTTGATAAAACTACATGAGTTTCTAGCTTCAAAATTAGCTGGGACCAGTAGGAACATGGAACCTAGCTCTACTCATTTTACTGTTAGTGTTCACCTTGGGTGAACAAGTAAGAATTTGAGGGTTTTCCAGACATTTTTCCTGTTATCTTTGGTCTCTAGTCTCAGTTAAGGCAAAGTTATCTTGTAGGACCATCAGAGTGTATCCGTGATACCAAACCACACTACACAAGATTCTAAACACCACAGGTTTTATATGTGCAGAGACAAAGGAAAGTTGCTGCTGGAGGAGGAGGAGGAGGACACAATCTATCTTTGAGCTCAGGAAAAGGCCAACATTTCTTAGATAACCATTAGCTACATTACAATTTTGATTGTATCAGAATACAAACTGCATATTTTGTGAAAAATTCAATCATATCACAATTACTTTCTTCTACTAGTTAAGAATCATTGTGCAATGAACAAACTAAAATATGTCATATAAAATCACCTTTTTCCATATACCATAATTACGTTAGCATTTATACAGAATAAAATCTCAATTGTTTACCATAAAACTCAGGGTTCTTCTTACTATATCTGGCCGAAACTATAGTTTTGAAATTGTCTTTAGATAAGTATTCTTTTCTTTTTGTGTTCTAGTCCTGTTGCCTCGTTGCTATCATCTTGACAGAAGAATGAATCAGCTTTGTCTACAGTGCTTCAAATATCTCTGCAGTTCATATTTTCATTTCAAATATGTCTTGTTTCAAACATTATGTGTCTTGGACTCCTTGGGCTGCTATAAGAAAGTATTATGCACTAGGTAATTGGAAAACAACAACTTATTCTTTTACAGGAGTTGAGACCAGAAGTCTCAAATCATGGTATTTATAGGTTTAAATTATTCTGGAACATAGGAGGAAGAATCTTTTCCATACCACTCCCCACACTATTGCTAAACTGATATTCCTTGCTTTATGGGTGAATCATGTGTCCTTCCTTTTGATGCTTCTCTATGACTTCTCTTATTCTGTCTCTTAAAATGACACTCATGATTTAAATTAGAGCCCTCTCAATATCCAGGAAGATCTCATCTCAAGTTCCTTAATTTAATCAAGTCTATGGAGATCTTATTTCCATACAAGATCATAGTCAGAAGGATTATGACTTGGAGATGATAAAAGAAAAATTTGAATACAGTAACATTTTAATAAGATTGAGTATTTAGTGACTCATGAAACAACAGAGCAGCCAAATCAGAGGTTGTTAGCATTACTTTGGGAGGGACATTAAAGGAAACTTTATGATAAACTATTTTCTGAAGCAAGTAAAAGAAAATATATTTTAAAGAGTTACATATATTTTATGTATATAGAAGTTTTGCATTCGGCTCCACTCCCAGTTCCTGGGTCACAGTGAATTAACCCCTAAGTTGGAGCACTGGAATCTGTTCTTTGCAAACAATGCAGATACTGTTTACAAAAATGTGCGCTAAGTTCTGTCTATTGAGAAAACTGTCCACCTGTAGAAAGTTGCCTTGACACAACAGTTCTGGTTTGATCAGTCATTTGTTTAAGTATGTGTCCAAGGTGATTCCTGGCTGAGCCAACATTGCACTATGGATACATATCTGTGTTTACGCATTATTAGAAGGCACTGTACATAGGAGTGTTGCTCTCAAGCAAAGATAAAAGAGGCTTGCTCAGTCATGAAAAAAAGTGTGTATATGTATTTATAGTGCTCTATACTATTTCAATGGCCTATAAAATAACAATATATGTAAGGCAATAGTATTTTGGAGAAATAAAGAAATTGTACATTTCATATAATAAATACAATAAACACAGTATTCTCTTGGGATTTTTAATGAGTCTTCATTCATGTGATCTTCAGGTCAAGGTATTCCATTTACGGGCAGTTTTGAATTAGGCAGACTAAATGTGACTGCTGCAATGGAGCCAATGGAGTGATCTATTATCCACGATCAATGAGAAAAAGAATGTGTGCACTTGAAAATTATGGAACCTCATCTCCTCTATTGTGTCAGTGGCCTCATTCCAAATTAAAGATGTGAACATCCGTGCATTAATATCAGAGCTAGCTTTTAAAGACAATCAGGCCAAAGTAGAATTCAATTTAAGGGCTCTTCTGATTATTTGATTATAATATAAAGCTGACTTTAAAATGTCTTAGTCTCTTCAATGGCCATAATCAATACTTTGGAAACTGAACCATTATGATCTCATCTAGCCTGACCCCTGATGCAATGTATGGGCTGTATTACCACAGATTTGTCTCTGATTAATTAGTATGTTGTAAGAAAATAAAAGAAGAGTTGAATGAATGATTCAAGAAATGTTTAGTTCTTATGGAAATGCTTTATGTAAATATCCATGCATTGTACAAAATTTTACAAATATAGCTCTTTATAGAAGCTCTTTTTTTGCCAAATTAATGATATTTATGATCAATCCATTTCAAATGGAACCATTAAGCTAAACTAATATGTAAGACTTTAGGCTGACATGAAATTGTTTAGGAAGAAGGATACTTTAATTTCAAAACAGATAATGAAACAGTTCTAGAGGCCAGTCGGATCACATGATATAAGCAGGTTACTTTTGTATTAAAATACCTGCATGTATTAATCAACATGCTAATAAAGAAATGAAGAAACTTGACCAAGCCATTAAATGGCAGAAGTAGGGTCCTACCCAAGATATGTCTGTCCCACACGTGTGTTTCTTCCTAAAACATGATGCCTTTAATTAGTGTTGGTCTGAGCCTAGTCTGGTGCCAAGCACTGCCATGTGATGAGCACAAAGAGATGACTTAATTCTGGTTCCTGTGCCTGGACTAGGGTCATAGATGTTCAGCTAGATGCAATAGCCATGAGTAAGAGGAACCTTTAAAAAGGAAAGTCAAAAAGGTTTTCTGGAGGACATGGTCTATGACTCCATTATGAGGGTAATATATAGTAATCTTGCAAGTGTTAAAATACACTGAGCAGGTGAATGAAGAGTGAATGACATCTCAGGAAGGGAGAACACTGGAAGGTCCTAAGGAGAGTTTCCTTGCATGCTTCTACAACACTGAGAGCCTGAAATCATATTGGCCAGGGTGAACACTGTGGAGACCACCACAGGATGTTCAATGAAAGAAAATACTTTTCAAATATGTGCGTGAGTCAGACATGAAGGACCCTGGGATTAACCAAACCTTCCGCTTCCTGAGCATGTACCTTTGGATATTTCCTGTGATAGACACTAATGATTGCAAAGCACATGGAGTCACCCTGTCTCTGATGTAGAACAGAAAAATTTGCAAAAGAATCCAAATGTGTTTAGTGCTGCCAAGGCTAAGAGAAAAACCTCTGAGTCTTTGAGGGAGTGCCATTACCTTGACTGTGCTGGCCCCTAACCTCTATGACTTACTCTAACCCTGTCCTGCAGGGCTTCCTTGGACTATTCTGAAATTGGTCCTAACATACATACAGTGAGTGTCTAGATGCCCTTTACCCAATCTCAAAGTGGACATTATGGATGAAATAAAACCAGGTATCTTCATTGTGACATAATGACTGCCTTGAGGTGCTGAGATCTGGGGCTGGGGAAAGTCCTTGCCATTGTCAGCCTTATATCAGGACCCATCCAAGGAGCATGTAATCACTGGTTCAATGTTCCAAAGCTGCTATCTGTCTTGTGTCCTATCTGGCTCAAATACAATTCTTAGTGTAGCACCTACTAGTCACATTTGTCATTTGTTTGGATGCAAGATGAGAGGTCTGGTTGGGGACACATAACTTGCCATAGGAGTGGACATTGAGAGAAACCAAAGTAGGTAATGGTGGTCAAAACATTCTACCATTATTGTGGTTGTCTTATTTGGTGGAGGTGGAGTGTTATTAGAAATAGTTTATGTGAAAAAAAAGAAAAGAAATGGTTTATGTGGTTGTAAGTAACAGAAGAATAATGTCTGAATGCCATTTATTATATTTATTTTGTTGCCTTTTATATATGTATATATGTCATATGATATTTCATTTGTGTTCTGACAAATAACGCTTGTCTGGAGATCAGAGGGCAGAGCTAGCCACTAGTTAACCATAGAGCAGTTGTGGCTCACACCTTTAATCTCAGCATTTGGGAGGAGGAAACAGGAAGATCAGGAGTTCACAGCCACTCTGGGCCACACGAGATTGAACCAGTCTAAAAGAGAAACAGAGCCAGGCCATGGAGACTCATGTTTTTAATCCCAGCACTTGGGATCTCATGCCTTTGATCCCAGCACATGGGAGGCTCAGGCCTATAGTGGTATTCTATTTGTATTGAAATGTGATTTTGTTTGTATATTAATAAATAAAGTTGCCTAGAGGTCAGAGCTATTAGCAAGCCATAGCGAAAGCCAGGGCAGTGGTGGTCCACGCCTTTAATCCCAGCACTTGGTAAGGGGCGGTGGTGGTCCACGCCTTTAATCCCAGCACTTGGTAAGCAGAACTAGGTAGATCTCTGTGTGTTCAAGGATACAGCCAACATTGGAGACACACGCCCTTAATCTCAATACCAACCATAGAAAACCTGGAGGTCTATACAGAGAGGCAGTGACGAGGCAATCACGTAGTTGGGTTTACAACCAATGAGAAGGAAGAACAAGGACTCTTTATAAGTCAAACGCACAAGAAGTAACTCCCTTTCGGAGAGATCTCTTGGCGAGAGAAGCTAGCTGGTGGAAAAGCGGGTAAGACTCTTAGCTCTGACCTCTTTGGGCTTTCATCCTTACATTGGCTTTGTGTTTATTATTTAATAAGGCGGTTGGTTACATCTACATTTCCTACATGTACATTATATTCCCAATTCTACTCCACATTCTCCCCCTTAAACTCCTCCCATGTCTTCCCAAACCCCTCTCAGAGTTATGATCTCTTCTTTAATTGTTGTTACACGTACACTACAATATTTGTGTTCCTCTATATGTTACAGTACATGCAAGTTTGATAATATGTATCATAACATGTTTATATAATTTACATATATGCATTTATACTTGCAAACTGCCGAGTTGATTTAGTGTTGCTCATATATATATATATATACACATATATATTAATATGTACATACATATATATGCATATGTAGATATATACATATGTATATACATATATGCATATATGTGTATATACATATTTAAGTTTCATCACTAGGGAATGGATAGCCTATTAGAGGGTTTGTCCATGGAGAAGACAGATTGCCCTCTCTCAGTAGCTATTAATTTTCTGTAGATCTCCAAGTAATGTAGATACTTGTGAGATTTCCACAACTGGTACTCTCATGTCAAATGGTGCTGACATTTATATATATATATATATATATATATATATATATATATATATTATAAAAAACCCACAACCATCACCAAATTCAAAAGTCACAATTGAAAAATGTTAATCAAATTTAAAAATTAAAAGAGTGTAGGTGCCTGTTTACAATTAAAAAATTTCACACAAACATATGCACAAATATCTTTCAAAGTGACTTATAATTTTTCCTTCTTAATTGAGTCTTTTCTTCTAATTGTGGTCTTGGGTAGTCTGTATTTCAGTCATTCATTTTTCCCTCTGTTAATTCATATATTTCCCTAAGCTCTTCAGTGAAAATTTTCATTTTGTGCACTTACATGTACTTACA
>CABHPH010138571.1:27769-41276 GCA_902168325.1 Peromyscus nudipes | reverse complement strand
CTCACTCTCTCTCTCTCTCTCACACACACACACACACACACACACACACACACCACCATGTCTGTTCTCACCCTTTCACTACGTGGGTCCTAGGGATCAAACCCAGGTCTTTAGGCTTGGCTTCTCCCCCAGAGCCATCTTTCAGGCTCCCTGTGTGTGTGTGTGTGTGAGAGAGAGAGAGAGAGAGAGAGAGAGAGAGAGAGAGAGAGAGAGAGAGGGAAACAAGTGTAATCTTTAAAACTCTTATATCAAAATAGAGGTCCAACATTATCAAAACAAACTCTCTCTTTTTGCAGACAAGGAAACTGAGACTTCGAAGACCTCACCTTCCCACGCCTCAGTTCCTTCTCCTCCCACAGTACCGCATCCCCACCCCCGAAGGCATGCTTCCTGCAAACCAGTTCCCAGGGAGAGGGTGGACATAGAGACCCGCAGGCCTGTGGTCATGTGAATTTCAGAAAGTGTCAATGTTATGTCACTCTTTGGGATATTCAAAACACAGGAGCTTACTTGTGGTTTTTGGAGACTAATCTGCTGGATGTAATTATTCTAGTGTGCACATATGTGTTTGTGAGAATTCATATGTGTTCATGTATGCTGTGGTGGTTTGAAAGAAAATGGCCTCCATTTAGGGAGTGGCACTGTTGGGAGGTGTGGCCTTGTTGGAGGAAGTGTGTCACCGTGGGGGTGGGCCTTGAGGTCTCTTTTGCTCAAACTTCCCTCAGTGTGACTGTCAGTGGACTTCCTGCTGCCTGTAAGATGTAGGGTTCTCAGCTCCAGCACCACATCTGCCTGCACACCGCCATGCTCCCCATCATGATGATAATGGACTGAACCTCTGAAATCGTAAGCTGCCACTCCAATTAAATGTTTTCTTTAAATAAGAGTTGCCGTGGCCATGGTGTCTCTTCACAGCAATAAAAACGCAAACTAAGACATATGTACAGGTGTGCACACATGTGTGTGCATGTAGAAGCCAGGTATTGAGGAACTGAGTTTATCCTTAGAACCCGAGCACAGGGTCTGGAGAGACAGTTCAGAGGTTAAGAGTACCTCAGGACCTGCTCCACAGTCACAATCTACTTTGGGGCTTGTGAGGAGGGTTCATGTTTGTTTTCTGAGACATGGTCTCTCATTTGCCTAGCTACCAGCCAGCCTCAGGGATCCACCTGTCTCTGCCTTCTCAGCATGAGATTACAAGTGTGAAGCACCATGTTCAGCTGCTTTTGGTTTCACAAATTTTATTTTTATATGTTAGCGCTATTTTGCCTGGACGTATGTCTGTGCACCATATGTGTGCAGTCCCCACCGAGGCCAGAAGAGAATGTTGGATCCCCTAGAACTAGAATTACGGTTGATGTTGGGAATATAACCCTGGTCCTTTGGAATAGCAACCAGTGCTCATAACGACTGAGCCATCTCTCTAGCACCCACACTTATTAAGATCAATCCACGTGAGTCTATTACATGGGTAACAGAATTTATTAAGATATAAATTGAGGAAATACACTCATGATTACAGAACTGAGTAGATAGCAGAAGTCGTCCTCTGATCTGACAGGGAGTGAATCCACCTCGCAGCCAGGAGCCAGGAGAAGGGGCCTGTGTCTTTCCTAGCTCCTTATCAGAGGTCACTACAACCACAGCAAGCACCACCTCCTTTGGACCGGATAGCCCAGGGTCATGGGCGGAACAAATACCACTATACACGCTCAGCTTTTTCATGTGGGTGCTGGTGATAAAACTCAGTTCCTCATACTGGCAGCAAGCACTTGACCATGACCACCCGAACCACCTCCCAGCCCAAAGCCTGAGAGCATTCATTCAAAATGAGGACAAGGGGCTAAGGAGACGGCTAGTTAGTCAAACACTTGCCAGACGAGAGTGAGGACATGAGTCTGAGTCCCCAGAACCTACAGAAAGCCAAGCATGGTTTGAATCTGAAATCCCAGCACTACAGCCAGATGAGAGACAGAGACAAAGAAGTCCCCAGAAGCCCACAGCCAGCTCTCCAGGAACACACAGTGGCAAACAACAGAGATGTCTCAACAAGGTAAGAGTGAAGACTGACATCCAAAGTTGTCCTCTGACCTCAGCATGTGGCTGTGGCCCTCCTGTGTCCACACACACACACACACACACACACACACACACACACACCACATAATACACTCACACACACACACACTATACATACACACACCCCATACACATAACACACACACCATACACATACAACATACATACTAAAAATTATAAATAAAACTTGCATAAGCATGATCTCTTCTAGTTTTTTCTCTAGACCACCCATAATGAGTTAGTTATTATATTTGAACAAAATCACCCCCTGGGAAGGAGGCTGGAGAGATGGCTCAGCTATTACAAGAGCTTACTGCTCTACCAGAGGACTCAAGTTGGGTTCCCAGCACCCACATCAAGTGGCTTACAGCCACCTGCAACTCCTGCCCCAGAGGATCTAATGCCCTCTTCTGGACTCCGTGGGTACCTGCATGCATGTGGTCCACATTTATACATGTAGGTAAACACTCATACACATAAAATTGATTTTAAAATATTACCTCAAAACTACAGTTAAAAGCAACAGGCATTTGTTAGTGACTGTTTAGAAAAGTACCTCTAGGACCTGCTTCCAAGATGGTGCCCTCACCTCAGGCCAATTGTTGTCTGGAGGCCTCAGTTCCACTCCATGTCAGCTTTTCCATAGAGTTGTTGGGAGTGGCCTTATGACATGGCAACTAGTTTCCCCCACAGTGAGGAGTGACTTTTGTGACACCTTTGGGAGTCACAAACCATCTTTTCTACAATCCCTTTGGCTATACAGGTCAGCCATATTTATTTTGGGAGAGCCTACACAAGGGTGTAAATACCAGGAAGTGGGAACCATTGGCCGCCATCTTGGAAACTTGCTACTGTGCCACCTGTTATCTCTGCACATCTGGGGAAATGTTGACCCTACCTACAGTGACTCTGTGGAGATTTAAAAAAACAAAAACTCCAAGAAAAGCGAATGCCTTGGGTCTTGAATCTGATGGGACTGTGATCAGGTATCTCAAACGACCTTGCTCCTTCCTAGGGACAGGACCCCAGCACTCCTCTCCAGCCTAAAGTTTTCACTGGCTCCATCCATAAGGAAATACCTTCTTCCTTTTGACTGGTCCAGGTACATATCTGGGCCTGGTATCTCTCATAAGCCAGAGGCTTCTGATCACCAAGACAGAGCCCAGAAGCCAACACTATCTATACCTCAGACAAGCTGCCCACCTCAGTGAAAGCAAGACTGACTCTTGTTTTAGATGCAGGGAGCTCCAGCCAGCTACTTTGGATCTCCTGAGGCCTGTGTAAAAGCAGCTTCAAACTGTTCCCACTTACATGCCGAGGGTCTGCCAGGCACCGGGCCAATGCCTTCTCAAGTACCAGATCATTTAATCCTCACGAACTTAAGAAGGAGTTTCTATATGCCTACTCGATGGCTTGGAAAATTGAGGCTCTGGCCAGATGAGAAATATGCCCAACAACACAGCAGAAAGTTGAGATGGAACTGGAACCTTCTGAGTCCATGTGTCCTCCTGCTGACTTCTAAGCCATCGCCTCCTGTTCCCAAGTCACCTTAAAGCAGAGACATCTGAACTATTTGAGCCTTATCCTGGGGTGTTCTTCTGACTCTACCATCCCTCTCTACTTTACTGGTATTGCATGCATGACCTTTCCCCCCTCCGGGAGGAGGATGACCTATGTCCTACTTTGCTTCCTGTCGCTGTGATAAAACCCTGACCAAAACCAGCTTGGAAGGAAAGGGTTGCTTCTCCTTCTGCCTCCTCATTGCAGTCCGTTACTGAGGAAGATCAAGCTAGAAACTCAGGGCTGCAGCAGAGTGAGGCTTCCAGAGTGCTGCCAGGCTGGAGGAGTGCTGCTTACCAGCTTGCTCCCATTGTCTGTTTAGCCTGCTTTCTTATAGAGCACAGGACCTCCTGCCCAGAGATGCCACTGCCCACAGTGGACTGGGCCTTCCTCTATCAATCAAGAAAATGCCCCAGGCTGGAGAGATGGCTCAGAGGTTAAGAGCACCGACTGCTCTTCCAGATGTCATGAGTTCAATTCCCAGCACCCATGTGGTGGCTCACAACCATCTGTAATGAGATCTGGCACCTTCTTCTGTATACATAATAAATAAATAAATCTTAAAAAAAAAAAAAGAAAAAGAAAGAAAATGCCCCAGATATAGCCACATGCCAAGCTGATGGAGGCAATTCATCAGCTGAGGGTCCCTCTTCCAGGCAATTCTAGTTTGTGTGAAGTTAACAAAACCAACCAGCACCTCCTGAATCATCAGAGTGTGTGTGTGTGTGTGTGTGTGTGTGTGTGTGTGTGTGTGTGTATCCAGGGAGTGCACATGCATGAATATGCTTGTGCTCATGGAAACCAGAAGTTGACACTGTCTTCGCAATCACTAACCCCCACACCTTGTTTTTTGAGACAGGGTCTCTCACTGAACCTGGCACTCCCTGATTTGGCTAGACTGACTGACCAGAAAATCCCAGGATGTTACTATCTCCACTTCCCTGGCACCGGGATTAAAGATGCTTGCTGACGAGCTTAACTTTTCACATGGGTCCTGAGAATCCAAACTCACACTCCCATGTTTATGCAGCAGACATTTCGCCAACTGAAGCATCTCCTAAGCCCCTGAGTCATCAGATTTTAAAGGACCCAAATTCATGTGCAGATGTTAGCTCAGACAAGCCTCTGCCAGCTACAGGAAGCCATTTCCCCACCTGCTCCCTCAAAACACATTCTGAAAGACCAATTTGTTGAAAGGTAACTAGCACGATGTTGATATGCATTATTTCTGTGGTCGTAAAAAGCAGAGTAACTGAAGAACAAAGAAATAAATAGACATTTCCTGTTGTAAGATTCTTACATTTCAGGTTAAACGTTACAACATTGTCTAAGCATGCTGTGATAAATTAAGGATGCAGAGTGCAAGTATTTATAAAAATACAAAGAAATACAAAATACAAAGAGATGTGAAATACAAAAAAAAAAAAGATGAAAAGCAATTTGCGGACTGGGGAGGCGGCTCAGTGAGTCAAAGCCCTTGTCACTCAAGCCTGACAACCCATGCTCCGCCCCGTAAAAAGACAAAGCTGGATGCAGGGGCACACATCTGTAATCCCCGAACTCCTACAGTGAAATGGGAGGCATAGACAGGAGAATCATCCAGAAGCTCATAGGCCACTAGCGGAATGTGCTGCATAGGAACAGAAACAAGAGAGGCCTTGCCTAATTGAGGCAGGAGAGAGGGTCAATCTCTAGAAGTTGTCCTCTGACCACCACACACCCACCAGGGCACACACGCATACACACAAACATTCACCATAGCATGCATGCACACATACACATACGCATACATGCTGTGGGATGGTCTGTATGTCAAATTGCTCTGACTGGTCAATAAATAAAACACTGATTTGCCAGTGGCCAGACAGGAAGTATAGGCGGGACTAACAGAGAGGAGAATTGAGAGAATTCTGGGAAGTAGAAGGCGGAAGAAGGAGACACTGCCAGACGCCGCCATGACAAGCAGCATGTGAAGATGCCGGTAAGCCACGAGCCATGTGGCAAGGTATAAATTTGTAGAAATGGATTAATTTAAGATATAAGAACAGTTAGCAAAAAGCCTGCCACGGCCATACAGTTTGTAAGCAATGTAAGTCTCTGTGTTTACTTGGTTGGGTCTGAGCGGCTGTGGGATTGGCGGGTGACAGAGATTTGTCCTGACTGTGGGCCAGGCAGGAAAACTCTAGCTACACACACACACACACACACACACACACACACACACACACTTAATTAATTGGCCAAATAATTAATTTTAAAAACAATTCAGGCCAAGTATGATGGCATACCCCTTTAATCCTACACTTGGGAGGCAGAAACAGGCAGAATTTTGTGAGTTTGAGGCTAGCCTGGTCTACATAGAGAGTTCCAGGCTAGCCAGGGGTATATAGTGAGATGCTATCTCAAAAAAAAATCAGGTCTTAAAACTGGCTTTTGTTGTTGTTGTTGTTGTTGTTGTTGTTGTTGTTGGTACAGGGATAGAACCCAGGGCCCTAAACATGCGAAGCAAGTACGCTACCACTGAGCTACATTCACAGTCCTCCTACTTTTTTAACCACAAAGGCAAGAAAAGAGGAAGAAAAGAACACAGAACAAGCAAGATAAGAAGAAAAGGAACAGCAAGTTTTGCAGACAGACTTTAAGGTAAGCCCCAGCAGCCCCCGTGTTCTGTACTCACCCTTGAATTAGAAAGTCCTTTGAGTAGAGACAGGAGCTATGACTTGCTTTAAGCCAATAGGATACAGGAAGAGTGACAGACGCCCCTTGCACAGTTACACTCTAGAAAACTGTAACTCCCATCTCATTAGAACAATCTCTCCTTCTTTAAAATGTGTGTGTGTCCACATGTGTGGAGCACAGGTGTGGGTGCAGATGTACATGCATGTATGTGCACATGCTAGTGGAGACCAGAGGTCAACCTCAGGTGTCATTCATTAGGTGCTATCCACCTCTCATTGAGACCCAGGGCTCACCAATTTGTCTAGGCTGGCTGGCCAGTGAACTCTAGGCATCTGCCTGTCTCTGCCTCCCCAGCACTGGGATTACAAGTGCACACACCACCACGCCCAGCTGTGCCAAATGAGCTGTTATGAGCTGTCCTGTAGGAAGACAGAAGAAACAGGGCACCAAGCACCAGCAGGAAACCAAGCTCCCCTCCTACCAAGCCGAGCCGCAATGCACTGGATTCTACCAGCCACATAGTGACTTTGGAAATGAATTTTTCCCCCTAATCAAGACCTGAGCAGTACCTTAATTGCAACCTTGTGAGGGATCCTAAAACAGTTAGGCCAAGCCCTGCTTCTTCACCCACAAAGACTACAAGATAATAGATATCTGTTGTTCCTACCACTAAACATGTGGTTCTCCGTTGTACAGCAATAACCACAGCACAATAGGTCAAAAGCAAACTATTTCAACAATTATATTAAGTATAAATGTACTAAAAATTGAAACTAAGAGACAATGGGGTTGGAGAAAGAACTTAGCAGTTAAGGGTTTTTACTGCTCTTGTAGAGGACCCAGGTTTGATCCCCAGAACCCACATGGCTATATACAGAAGTTTCTGTCCCACCAGCAGCTCCCAAATACCCAGCATCCACTTCCCAAATTATTGACTGAGAGGCTTAATATTACTTATAAATGCTAGGCTGGTAGCTCAGGCTTATTACTAACTAGCTCTTACACTTAAATTAACCCATAATTCTTGTCTATATTTAGCCACGTGGCTTAGCAACTTTTCTCAGTACAACATTTTCATCTTGCTTCCTCTGCATCTGGCTGGCGATTCCCCTCCTTGCCCTTCCTCTTCCCAGCATCCTTAGTTTGGTCACCCCACCTATACTTCCTGCCTGGCTACTGGCCAATCAGCATTCTATTAAATCAATTCAAGTGACAAATCTTTACAGTGTGCAAGAGGATTATTCCACAGCACATGGCAGCTTACAACCACTTGTAACTCCAGTTCCAGAGAATCTGAAGCCCTCTTCTATCCTCCAAAGGCTTCACATACCTGTGCTGCACATACATACTGGTAAACACTCATACACATAAAATAAAAATCAATATTTTAAAAGAGAATACACAGAGTTGTGTCAATAAGAAAAGAAGGGTGGATCTGGGAGGAAATGGGAGGCCAGGAAAGTGAATAGAACTAAAGAACTAAAAATAATTTTAATTAAAAAAAAAGAGAGAGATGTCTTAAATAGAAAGCACAGCTGGGTTGGAAGTGAAGTATTGAAAAAGTTATATTGCACAAAGTATAGCCATTAGAGAGACCAGGTGCCTATATATATATGAGGTGAGCAAATTAAAAGATGGAAAGTGTTATCAGACATAAGAAGGAACATTTCATGAGGATAGACGGAGCTATATATCAAGGAAATGCAGTAACCTCAAAATGCATGCACCCCATAACAGGCTGTCAGAAGATATTAAGAAGAAACATACTGACACGCATAAAGAAATAGACCCATAATCATAGTGAGAGGCTGCAAAGCCTCTCTCTGAATAATTGATAAAAGATCTTTTTAAAATGAACACATATAAAGAAGTCCTGAATAGCCCTGTCAATCAATTTGATCTAATTGATGTTTATAGAGTGTTCCATCCAGCAACTATAGAATGCACATCCTTCCCAAGTTCTCACAAATTCACCACCAAAATAGATTATCTCCTACAGCATGCGTTTTGATAGATTTCGGTCACTGAACTATCACAGTATGTTTTCTGATGAATTAGAAATATCTACATCAGCATCTAAATACCTCCCAAATATTTATAAATTAGCAGCACACTTCTCAACAGGAGGGAAATAGAAAACATGAGTTAAATGATGATAAAAATAAATCAAAATCTGTGGGATGGACTCTCTTTCTGTTCACGGAGAATTAACTGTTGTAAGAATCGCCCAGGGGCTATGGAGATGGCCTGTGCAAACATGAGGATCTGAGTTCAAATCCCCAGCACCCTTGTAAAAGCTACACATGCCTCTAACTCCAGTGTTTAGGAACAGAGACAGGTAGATTCTAAGAACTCACTAGCCAGATAGGCTAGTAGATGTTGTTTTGAACAAAATCTCAATCATTTGATTTTACCAATAAAGACTCAGGAGCCAGATGCTGGGGTAAAAGCCTGCTAGCTCAGAGAGGCAGAGAAAGCACCCGGCTGACCTTCCTCCTCAGCTGATGTCCCAGAAGCTTCTCCTATGCCAGCTGTCTCAAACAAGACTACTCCAACTCAATATTCCTCTCTTCTACTTCCCGTGTGTCTCTCTCTCCATCCTCCTCACTCCCTCTTACTCTCTATGGTTTTTCTTGCTCACTTCCCGTCAACTGGTTGCTTGCTCCGCCTCTTGACCTATGATTTATTCAATCCTGTTTACAATAAGCAGAACACTCTTGGATTAAAGGTGTGTGCTAGTGCTGAGCCACAGCACCAGGAGAAACAGGTTTTTCCAAGTAAATAACACAGTCTCAGGGTTCCCAGTGAGGTGAGCTTCCAGTTCAGTGAGAGATTGTCTCAAGGGAATAGGCAGAGAGCACTGGAGGAAGATACCTAACATCCTCTTCTGGCCTTCATGTGCGCACACACATACACACAGAGAGACAGAGACAGATACACACTACACTACACACACACACACACACACACACACACACACTTGTACACACAGAGAGACAGAGATAGGTAGACACATACACAGAGAGACAGACAGACACATACACACAGAGAGACAGAGACAGATACACACTACACACACACATACACACAGAGAGATAGAGATAGATAGACACACACACAGAGACAGACACACACACACACTTGTACACACAGAGAGAAAGAGATAGGTAGACACACAGAGAGTCAGACAGACACATACACACAGAGAGACAAAGACAGACACACACACACTCGTACACACAGAGAAACACACACACAGAGACACCCAGAGAGACATACACACAGAGAGACAGACAGAGGCAGAGAGACAAACACACATACATACAGACAGACAGAAAGATAGAGACAGAGACAGAGATACATACAGAGAGACAGAGACACACACACATATACACAGAGACAGACAGACAGACAGAGAGACTTACAGAGAGACAGAGAGACCAAGACACACAGACAGACACACACACACATACACACAGAGAGACAGAGACAGACAGATAGACAGAGACATACACACAGAGAGACAGAGACAGACAGACAGAAAGAGATGTACACGCAGAAAGAGGTAGAGAGACACATACATACACACAGAGAGACAAAGATAGACAGACAGAGAGAGACATAAACACAGAGAGACAGACAAAGACAGAGAGAGTCACACAATAAATACAGTCCAGTGTGATGTTGCATACATTTAATTCCAGCACTCAGGAGGCAGAGGCAGGTGGATTTCTGTGAATTCAGTCAGGTCTACATAGAAGGTTCCAGACCATCTAGGGCTAGGTAGTAAGACCCTGTCTCAAAATAAAATAGATAGATGGATGGATGGATAGATAGATAGACAGACAGACATATAAATATTTGCCTCTGCCCCAAATCCTTGGCACAGGGCCCCTAAAACTCTTGTACATAAGGGAACCTGGGGAATTTTACGTTCTAATATCTGAGTTTGGCTGTGGTGCCTAAAATAGAGACCCTAAGACACTTCTCATTTTGTGAGTGGTAGGAAAGTCTGGTACAGCTCCCAAACCCCTTGGGAATTCCCAGCGACAGGCAGACCCTTTGTTCTAATGAGATGACCTTTGTTGGGCTCCTGGATAGCCTCAGGATGGGGTTGCCAGGGGAACCAAACATGTATCAGACCAGAGCTTCAAGTCCTACTTCTAGGAAGGAGAGACAGGCTGAGAGTTTAGCAAACCAGCGGTGGTTAGTGTTGGAACCAGCCATGCATGCCTGTGAAATGAAAACCCAGGAGGATGCGGTCCAGTGAGATTCCAGACTGCTGAATGCAGACGCCTGGAGGGTGGGATGGCCAGAGACAACGTGGATGCTCACAGCCCCTCCCACATACTTGGCCCCTCTGCATCTCTTCCATATGGCTACTCATTTGTCTCCCTTGTCATACATGTGTCAACAATAAAGTGATGTGTCTTCCTAGGTTCTGTGGCACACTCTAGCAAATTAGTCAAACCTAAAGGCCTAAAGACAGGGACCAGGAGATCTCTGATATCAAGTCCTTCAGGGAGAAGCACAGGTCACAACCTATCCTCAAGTGAGGCTGACCCCTCAACCTGTAGAATCAGCCACTACCTATAGACAGCATCAGACTGAATTGAATTTTAGGATACTCAGTTAATGTCCACCAGAGAAAAGTTTGACATTAGTAGAGAGAAATTCCTTCACGTCTTGGCAACTAGTGATAATATGTTCTGTAAAATAAAGTGTGCTTGTTTTTGCCTTGCCTTCCTACTATAATCACCTAGGGAACAGGACAAAACCTGTAAGAAAATTGTTCTTAGACATTGGGCGACAGGGAGGGTAGAACAGTGATTCCTGCTACGAAGAAACAAACAAGGCAAGTCCCCATTTATTGCCAAGACTGTAAACCTCAGCAGAGGAAGCGGGAAGTCAAACAGAGCAAAGGATGTATCTGAGACAAGAAAAGATACAAACTTAGCAGAAGCTACCTGGCTGGAACTGGGGACACAAACACTGGTGGAAAGACAGAGGACGATCAAGAAGAGATCTGCGAGAAGTTTACCGACTCTTTGGTCAAATACTGATATTCATGGAGGACAGGGTAAAGAACTGTAACCAGGGCCAGAGAGCTGTCTCAGCAGGTAAATGTGCAAGCAGTCAAGCGTGATGACCGCAGTTCTGTCTCCAGGTCCCACAGAATGGGTGGAATGACAGACCCACTCCAGTGAGTGGTCCTCTGACCACCATGTCATACTCAAGTCATGACATGGATGCATACAGACACACAAAATGTGGTTTTTTTCATTTTTAATGAATGACACATAATAAATAAATAGATAAATAACGTCCAAAATCTCCTGCTAAAAAACTGGGGGGGGGGGGGCAGCTGAGGAGATGGCTCAATCATGAACTACTTGTCGTGCAAGCATGAGGCCATGAGTTCAATCCCCAGCATCCATGTAAAAGCCACGCCCAGCAGAGTGCACCTGTAACCCAGGCATCGGGAATGAGAGTGAGAGGCAGAGACAAGCAGATCCACAGGCTCATTGACCAGTCACTCTGACCAATCAGCAAGCTACAGTTTCAGCAAGAGAACTTGTCTCCAAAAATATGGTGGAGAGCCACTGAGGAAGACAATGGACATCAGCTTCTGGCTTCCCATACACATGCACCCGCACCACACACACACACACATACACACACACACACCTGCATCATACACACACACACACACACACACACACACCTGCACCACATACACACACACACCTGCACACACACACACCTGCACCACATACACACACACACCTGCACCACACACACACACCTGCCCCACATACACACACACACCTGCACCACATACACACACACACCTGCACCACACATACACACCTGCACCATACACACACACACACACACACACACACAGATGGCATACAGACACACACGAGCACACCAAGAATAGGGCAAAAATCTGCTAAAGCAATAGAAATTCACAAGACAAAGACCCTTCATCAAGGTATTCTTTGCAGCTACCAGAACGACAAGTCTTCATAATACACACGGTCACAAACAGACACCTCAGAAAAATATTGATTTTGCAATAAGACTGAACACACAGATGAAATGAGGCTCGCGACGTCCTCACGAAGACTAAATGCAAGCCTCTCAGGGATCAGATAAATCCAATCAAGATCATTATGCATCACACGAAACCTGGGGGTCTCTGAAGAAACCACACAGCACAAATTCACAATATTCAGCATTTACCACCCCCAAAAAAACAAGTCCCAAAAGGAAGTAGGAGGAGCTGGGGAGACGGCTGGGTTAGAAGGTGCTTGCGGCACAAACACAAGGACCTAAGTTCGATCCCCAGCCCCACGTGAACAGCTGGCTGCAGCAGTGCACACCTGTAATCTTAGCACTGGGAGGCAGAAACAGGCAGATGCCTGGAGCTTGCTGGCTACCTAGTCTAAGCAGCTGGTGAGTTCCATGTTCAGTAGGCGAGTCGGTCTCCAAAAACATGGTGTAAAGAGGGCTGATGAGGCAGCAGAGCCAAAGGAAGCAGCCTGTGCTGTTCTTGTAGAGGACTGGAGTTCAGTTCCCAGAACCCACACTGGGCAACATACAGCCACCTGGATCTCCTCCACGGGGTTTGACGCCCTCTTCTGGCCTCCTCGGGTACCAGCATGCACATGTTCCACAGACATACATGCAAGCAAAACACTCATACACAAAAAATAAAATAAATAAACCTTTAAAATAGGAAGAAAAATTAAAGCTGTTGCAATCAACTTTATAAAAATTATTTACTTGATTATTTTAATTATATGTATGTGTGTGAGTGTGTGCACAGATTTCTCAGTGAGCCTAAGTTCTTGCCACGAAAGTCTGACCACCTGAATTTAATCCCCACAACCCACATAAACAAGGAAAAAGACTCCACAAAATTATCCTCTGACCTGCACACACAACACACATGTACACTGTGGCATGCACACACACACACACACACACACACACACACTGTGGCATGCATCCTCACACACACATACACACATACACACACACACACACACACTGTGGCATGCACACACACACACACACACACATACACAGTGGCATACACCCTCACACAGATACATATATACACACTATGGCGTTCTCTCTCTCTCTCTCTCTCTCTCTCTCTCTCTCTCTCTCTCTCTCT
>CABHPH010138571.1:0-27759 GCA_902168325.1 Peromyscus nudipes | reverse complement strand
TCTCTCTCTCTCTCTCTCTCTCTCTCTCTCTCTCTCTCTCTCTCTCTCACATACACACACACACACACACACACTCTGTGGCATGCACCCACACACATACAATCACACACATATGCAATCACACTAAAAATAAGCTTTAAAATGCATCAAGAGAGTATCTCTCAAATAATAAGGGTGGTTCAGACCTTTTCAGACATAAGCAGCTGTGAGACTTCCCCACCAGCAGGCCACATTTGTAAGGACTATTGTGAAGTTACCCAGAAGGGAAGTGCCAGCAGATGAAAATCTGAATCCACCCAAAGGAAAGAAGATTGTCAGGAACGGCTAATGGGTACATTTATGTGTAACACACATTTTCTCAGGCACAGCATGCTGGCTTACTTCTGTAAAGCTTAGGAGGCTAAGGCAGGGGGATTGCCTTAAGTTTGTGGCCAGCCTGGGCTATATAGTAAATCCAGGATCACTTTGGCTACAAAAAGACTCTGTCTTAAAAAAAAAAAAAAAAAAAAAAAAAAAAAAAAAAAACTCCATTTTCTATTTCTTTAAAATACAATTGACTGCTCAAATCTAAATAATGGTTCTACTTCTGGCCAAGATGGAATGGCAGAGAATAGATTTACTATGAGAATACAAAATTATACAGTCACCTTGTAACGTTTCCTGGAAAAGTAAATATACATTTACCAGATGACCCAGAAACTCCTGTGTATTTACCTAAGAGAAGTAAATACACATGTCCACTCGAACACTTGTGCAGGAATGTCCATAGGAACTTCACTTCTAACAGGGCTAAGCCAGACACAACCCCACGTCCATCAACAGGAGAGTGGGTAAGCAAAGGGCAGCGTGAGGGAGTTCTGCCCAGCAACGTGAACAAACTATGATGCACACAAAGCATGGGTCTACATCAAAAGCATTCTGCAAAGTGAAGGAGCCAGATGCAAACCACATGCTATCCAATGTGACTGATAGGAAATTCTACCGAGGGTAAAACTACGGCAACAGGAAGCAAGTCAGTAGGGCCGGTGTGATGGCTCAGCGGGTAAAGGCGACTGCAAGGTGAGTTCAAAAACAACAGTAGAGGGAGAGACCAGACTCCCACAGGTTGTATTCTGACCCCACATGTGGGCCATGGTGCATGTATGCACACATGCTCACACACGCACACATACACACACACACACACACACACACGGATGGATGGGTGGGTGGGTGGGTGGATGGATGGATGGATGGATGGACAGACGGATATTAAGAAACAAGGGGAGGGAGGGAGGAAGGGAAGGAGGAAGCGCAGTGGTAGGAGACGGGAGGATTGGCCATGACAGGTCAAAGGAAATCTTTGGGGTGATGAGACAATTTTAGGTTTTGATTGTGCTGCTGGTCACGCAGGTAATAAGGTTAGACAAAACTCTGTGGATTTCATGCTTTGAAATGGTGAGTTTTATTGCACCCAATTTGTACTTCAATAAACTCTTTTTTTTTTTTTACAGATCTGCAGGATGCCACCAAGGCAGTGGCTGTGAGGAGATTTGGACCTTTAAATGTCTTTGTTGGAAAAGAAGGGTTTGAAATCAAACTCCTTGAGGTCGAAGCAGGCAAATTTAAATTAAAAAGCTAAGAGGAGGAATGCACGAACCAGGAAAAGGTAAAACAAAGAGATATTTAATAAATCTCAAATTGCAAATATTTTTGAAGATGGATAAAGAAGTGATAAACCTCACTTAATTAAGATTAAGAGAAAATAAGAGATTACCTGATAGGGGGAGATGCCAAGCATGCATGAGAACCTGAGTTCAGATCCCCAGCACCCACATAAAAGCCTGAGGCAATGATATGTAGCCACAACCCTAGTGTTGGGGGGCAAAAAGAGGTGGCCCACTGAAGCTTGCTGGTCAGTCAGCCTAGACTGTTTGGACAGGGCCAGTGAGTGACCTTGTCTCAAAAATATAAGGAGAACAACTCCTAAGGGGGGTAACAGCCTAGGTTACTCTCTGGTCTCCAAGTACGCATGCACACATGGGGTGGGGTGTTTTTAAAAATGGAAGGAAACAGACCAATATATACCAGTAATGAAATGTTTTGTGTATATTTTTGTTTGTTTGTGTGTGTGTGTGTGTGTGTGTGTATGTGTGTGTATGTGGTGTTTGTGAGACAGAGTCTCTCTCTACATAGTCCTGGCTGGCCTCGAACTCACTATGTAGACTAGGCTAGCCTTAAACACAAAGACCTGTCTGCCTCTGCCTCCCAAGTGCTGGGTTTAAAGGCATGCACCACCACACCCGGATTTCTATATCTTCAGAGCAAAAGGAAATTGGAAAATCAAATAATAACAAATCCTCTTAACAAGAGCATTCAGAAACGCAAAACACTTGGTAGTGAATCCAGCAAAAGATTTACCAAGCTGCTCATTCCTTCAGTAACATCTAACACAGCTGGGGAAAGAACTCAGAGAAGAACTAAGTAAATGGAGCAGTGTACCATGTTCATGAACTGGACAACTCCACAGTCAAAGATGTATTTCCTCTCTCTACTGGTCTGTACATCATAATCCCCATCAAAATACCAGCAGGATTTTCTGTTGAAAATAATCATATGAAGAAGCCAAATGTGTTGATCTGTGCCTGTATTCTAGTGCTCAGGAGGCTGAGGCAGGAGGATTGTGAATTCAAAACCAACCTTCACCAACAAGCCAGTTTCAGTCCAGCCTAGGCTATGAAACTAGACCTTATCTCAATAATTAAGAGCCCTTGCTGCTCTTGCAGAAGACCCAGGTTCAGCTCCCAGCACACATGGTGATTCACAACACCTGTAACTCTAGTTCCAGGAAACCCAGCGCCCTCTCTGGCCTCTGAGGGTACTACACACACACAGTGCACATAAACTCACACAGGCAACACAGGCACATATTATACCTATTTTCTTTTTTAAAATTAAATCTTTAATAGGGGTCTTGACTTGGATAGAATTTGAAGCATCCATCATCACCTCAGTGTAATCTCTAGTGCCTCCCATGTTTCCTGTTTTAATCAAGTCACAGTTTAAACGAGGAGCAATCAACACAGCGGATTCATTTTCTCTGCACAAACTGAATTAAAATGAAGGAGCCCTTCACTAAGAGGATAGAGTCTTATTGGCTACACCAACAAGAAAGAATACTTCACAGCCTAAAAGACCTTCAGAGCAGCCATCCAGCAAGCTTCGGGCAAAGCCCCCCTGCGCTGGTCAGTGAGAATAATAAATGGGATACAGCACATGATGGGTTTTTTTATTTGTTTTTTGAAACTTTTATACATGTCTCCAATGTATCATGATCACATCCAACCCCTCCCAGCACCTCCAACACATCCCCCTCCCAACTTCATATCACATATATCATAAAACCCACTGAGTCCTACTAGTATTGATCGTATATCTATGTGTGTAGGGTCAACCACAGAGTGTGGGGGGCCTGCCAGTGGTCACATCCCCAGAGAAAAGAGACTCTCCCTCCCCTAGCATTCATGAACTGTCAAAAGTTCCTCAGTTAGGGGTGGGGTTTGGGAAGCCTCTCCCCCTTCCACGCTGGACCTTTTAGCTGGCTTGATCTTGTGAAGGTCTTGTGTAGGTAACCACAGCTGCCATGGGCTCCTAAGTATGCCAGCCTTATTGTGTCTAGAAGATCATCTTTCACAGTGTTCCCCCCATCCGCTTGCCCTTACATCATTTCTGTCTCCTCTTCCACAATGTTCCCTGAGCCTTGGTGGTGGTAGGGTTAACATAGATGTCCCATTAAGAGTTGAGCACTCAATCTCATCTACCACTGAACACTCACAGTGGGTTATGCTCCACATTTTGTACAGTCATGGGTCTCTGCAGTAACCACTACCCACTGCATAAACTCTAGATGAAAATGCAAAGGACACGGAAGACCAAAACAGGTTTGAAAAAGGAAGGACATCAGAGGACTCAAATGACCTGATTTTAAAAACTAGCTGCAAAAACATTATGTTACTGATACATGGATAGACAAATAAATTCATGAGACACAATGGTGAGTCCAGAAATAGACTCCTAGTTCACTGATTTTGTATGTGTGTGTGAGATGTATGTGTATTTACATAGGGAGGGTGTACATACATGTGTGTTCACCTGTGTATGAAGGCCAGATGCTGATGCCAGGTGTCTCTCTCATCTTTCTCCATCACTCTTCACCTTATAGATCAAAGCAGGGTCTCTCAGCTGAACCCAGGGCTCACCAGTTCAGCTAGTCTAGCTAGCCAGCTTGCTCCAGGGAGCCTATCTCTTCCTTCCCTGTGCTGGGATTACAGGAGGGCCATCATGCCCCTCAGCATTTTATGTGGGTGCTGGAGGTCTGAACCCCTGTCCTCACACTTGTATTGAAAGTACTTCACCTTCTGAGACGGCTCCCCAGCCCTAATGGGTAGCAATGTCTTCTTAGATTAAACAGTTCATCTTGGAGGGAAGCTCCTTAAGAATAAGAACGTTCTAAAGGAGGTCCCCAAGACTCAGGAAGCAAACAACTCAGAAACTTCAGGAATTTCCTGAAACTGACCAGATCCTCTAGATCCCGCCCTCTCTAGGCTTACCTAAGCAGTACGGCCTGCTGAGAGGCATGCTTTGAATAGGCAAGCTGCCTGGAAGGGACAGCTTCCCTCCAACCTGGTGAGCTGCCTAGAAGTTATGCAGTGTGCTCCAGGTTCCCTGCTTCCCTGAGCTGTCTGTCACTCATGCTAGGATGGGCTTAGGTGATGTAGCTGTCTTTGATTCATTTCTATTATTGTAAGTAACCCCTCATCCATATTCCTGTAAGTAATCCCAATAAAAAAAAATTCGACACTGGCAGGATCCTTCTTTGGTCTGCCATTCGTCACCTGACTGGGGAGAACAGGCATTTCCCCACATCTCCTCCAGGGAAAGTCAACTGCTTTTTATCAAGGTACCAAGGCAACTCAATGGAAAAATATTTCCAATAAATATCGCTAGAAAAATTGAATAGCCGTAGATATACCTTGACCCCCTACTCCACACCATATACAGGTTACTTTAAGAAAAATCACAGACCTGTGTATAAAAGGTTAAACTAAACTATAGGCTTCTCAAAACTTAGGAAACAATATTTGTGTGAACTTGGAAAAGATCTTACAAAGAAGATTAAATCACCTTTTTGTTGTTTTTTGAGACAGGGTCTTGTTATAATACCCCTAGTTGACCTTGGGCTATGTAGCCCAAGCTGACCTTTAACTCTTAACAATCCTCCTGCCTCAGCCTCTCCAATGTGTTCCAGGCATGCTCCATCCTACCTGGATATCTAGATAGATATATTTGCATATATATGGATACATGCATATATCCATTATTGATTGATGCCCAGAGGGTTTTTTTTAATTTTTGAGGATT
This sequence comes from Peromyscus nudipes, assembly GCA_902168325.1. Classification (NCBI taxonomy): domain Eukaryota; kingdom Metazoa; phylum Chordata; class Mammalia; order Rodentia; family Cricetidae; genus Peromyscus; species Peromyscus nudipes. Next base: position 22,359 of record CABHPH010138571.1, on the reverse strand, counting down.
TTATTTTTATTTTTGTACATGTTTGTAAATGTATGCCATGTGCATGGAGTCATGAGCCCCCCTGACTTGGGTGCTGGGAACTGAATTCAGGTTCTCTAGGAGAGTAGGAAGTACCTTAACTGCTGAACCATCTCTCCAGCCTGTTTTTAGTGATAAAATTAATTTCAATAAAATTGAAAAATCTCACTGAAAGACTCCATTAGGAAAATGAAAAGGGAAATGTAAGCTGAGAAAAAATATTTGTAATACATGTATCTACCAAAGACAGCTCACAAAAAAATGGACAATACAATTGACAAAAGAATAACAAAACAAATAATAGAACATACACTCCAGGAAAGGAAACACACAAATCCTTATGTAACCCAGTATAACACAGTGATGATAAAAGGCACAGGGCTGGGGAGATGGCTTGGTGGGTATAGCACTGGCCATGTGGGAGCCCCAGAACTCATCTCAAAGCTGGAAGTGACAGTGCACAGCCAGGGTTCCTACACTATGGGGGGTAGAGACAGGGGAATCCCTGGAAGCTCGCAGGCCAGCTCTCCTGGCCTATGTGTCTCAAAGGAGATGAGTAGTGAAGACCAGCAATGGGGGTTGTCCTCTGGTCTCCACACACACACCATGCCACATATGTGCCCAAACATGCGCCCAAACACATGCACACAAAAGATTAAGGAGGGAAACAGAACAGGAAGACAGCTCCAGGCATAAAAGCACTTGCCACAGAAGCCTGATAACCTGAGTTCAGATCCCCAAAACTCATATCAAAGCCAGACACAGTAATACAACTGTAACCCCAGTGAGCCAACTAGAAATGGGAGAATCTGCAGCAATAAGGAGCACCGTCTCAAACAAGGTGGAAAGTGGGGAGGTTATCCTCTCTCTCTCTCTCTCTCTCTCTCTCTCTCTCTCTCTCTCTCTCTCTCTCTCTCTCTCACACACACACACACACACACACACACACACACACACGTTTTTAAAAGACACTAAAATGGAAAACAGGCCTAGATTTTCGCATTCTGAGTCATCAGAGAAACACAAATAGAAACTTCAATGAGACACACACGTCTTACATTCAAGAATTTACTTTGACTCTTTCCTGCCCTCTTTGGTTTTTTGAGATGGGGTCTCACCATGTAACCCTGGCTGTCCTGGAACTCACCACGTAGACCAGGCTGGCCTTGACCTCATAGAGTGAGTACTCAGATTAAAGGCATACACCACCATGCCCTGCTGGCTTTGAATCGTTCCTGCAGCTCGGCCCCTTGGATACAGAATGGAGTCAAGAGGAAAAGGAAGCTGAGAGTTCAAACCGCGCACCCTAGTGCTGGCTCACTTCCTGCCTCAGTCCACTCAGGACTGTGGGTAAGTGATCCACAGGTGCACCACAGCTTCCAGAGAGTCTCACGAGCTCATGTGTTCTCCCCACCTTTCCATTTTTTCTTATTTTTTAAGATTATTTTATTTTTAATTATGCATATGTATATTGTGTAGAGGTATATGCACATGAGTAGTTCAGTGCCCTTGGTGGCCAGTAGAGGGCATTAGATCCCTTGGAACTGGAGTCAGAGGCAGTTGTGAGTCACCCAGTGTGGGTGCTGGGAACCAAGCTCAGGACCTCTGCATGAGCACACAGGCTTTTAACCACTGAGCTCTCTCTCTAGCCCTCTTCTCTTTTATTACAAGACTATATTTTTAGTGGCTTTACAGCAAAACAGAAAAAGGACAGAGTTCTCCAACACCCTTCCTACCCACCTCACAGTCTTCCTTATTATTTAAGCCTCGGCTGTGTGGTACATAAAATCCTGCAATGGGTGGACTGACCCCGGAAGTCCCGCCACCACTGACATCAAGGTTCCATCATCCCTGTGTCACACAATGTACTTCCACTGTCCTTAAAATGTCCCTGTTTCCATCTATCCATCCCTCCCCCTGCTCCCCAGGGAGTCTCTGGCAACCACTGGCCAATCTTATCTCCACAGTTGTGTTTCTTTCTAGAATGCTCTATAGCTGAAATCATGCAAGGACTGTCTCCATCTTTTTGACCCAGTGGCCTTGTAATACAGATGTTACACAGAGGTGTCAGATGCAGAGCTTCAGAACACCTTCATTTTGAGGGCTCTGAGCACCATGGAAGGTCTGATCTAGGCTCAGTCCTTGTTTGGGGTCCAAAACCTTCTTTCTGTTCTCATTTTTCCCTCCCCTCCCCCTCCCTGCTCATATTCCTCATCCCCTTTAAATTATACCGAGATTTCCTCCTATGAAAGCTAATTTAGGCGCCATAACTGAGACTATATTTAATGTAAATGGAAGAAGCAGAGCAGAAGGATTTATGGTCATAATAACCTGCTTGTAATAACACGGAGCGGGTCACCTGCTTAAGAAACAGTGGATTAAAAGGAAGGAAATTTACCTCCCCAAAGAGCGAATGTCACCAGAAAACTGCAATAATGCCGTCTGGATGTCCTTATTAAACCCCATAGATCTCCGTGTGCATTCTGGCCGGAGAGGGCCACTTCTTTTCTGGTTCATAAGAATGGCCACCAAGAGGTCTGAGGCTGAGGTGGAGGATGGGGGTTAGTTCCCAAGAAAGGCTGAAGTCAGTGCCTACCAGGCCCAGGGCTCATCTACACAGAGCCCAGCACAAGCTATGTGCCACGGGCATCACATGAAGTCCTGAATGGGAAGGGGTCCTGACCCATGCTGAAGAGGGAGAAGAGAAAAATAGGAAAGCTGGAACCATCAGCTCAATCATCAGTGACATGTCCCGTGGTGGGCCCAGATAACAAGAAGTCTCCATCAATAGATCATACAGTGGCTGCACAGAAAATGTCATACCCAGATATGGACTTTGGCTACCTGGGTAGGCTCTATGTTTGAAAAGATCTTAGTTCAAAGCCCCACTACTCCCTGGATGGCAAAATCCTCTGTCAGCACTGGGTGAGGCTCCAAGTCATTCCATGTCTCCTGTCCTTAGGAAAGTGATCCAGGGACCAGAGCTACCGTGGCCCAGAGGACAGATGTCAGGAAGATTCAGAGCCTGGAGGTCTCCTCGGAGACAACATGATGGGTAGAACACACCCTCTCCATCCCACCCTGCCTCATCAAGGCCTCTTTTTCCACCACAGACACCATGCCACCCCGCCTTTGTCTCTGCCTTCACCAAGAAGTGCTTGGGCCACTATCAACTTCAACTCTGTGCTGGGGTTCTAGCCTTCGCTTTCCCTTGCATCCAATAAATTATCCAGCCATGCTAATCCTACAACCAACTGCTTGCACCCTCCTGCCTAATCTTAGGTTCTGAATCCCTCCAAGACACTTGCCGTATCTTCCTCTCTATTGCTACAACAAACACCTTGACCAAAGGCAACATAAGCCAGGAAATAGTTTATTCAGCTTACAAAGGCAGGTTACAGTCCATCATTTTGGGGAATTCAAGGAAGGAACTTAGCAGCTGAGCACATCACATCCACAGTCACGAGCAGAGAGAGACAAACACACCCATGACAACTGCTTGTCTTCTCATGCCCTGCCAGCTTTCTCCTGTCTTATGCTACTTAGAACCCAACACCAAGGAATGGCACCACCCACACTGGCTTGGCTCTTCCCATATCAGTCAACAATCAAGACAATCCCCCAGACATACCCACAGACCAACCTGACCCAGGCAGTCCCTCTCTTCTGAGGTGATTCTAAGTGGTGGCAAGCTGACATTTAAAACTAACCAGCACCAAACCACGGCTTACCAAATGTCTTAGTTAGGGTTTCTATTGCTGTGAAGAGACACCATGACCACCGCAACTCTTACAAAGGAAAACATTTCATTGGGGTGGCTAACATTTTCAGAGGTTTAGTCCATTATCATCATGGTGCAACATGGCGGTGTGCAGGCAGACATGCTGTTGACAGTCCAAAGTCTTGACTCTCAGCCAACAGGAAACGATCTGTCTCACTGGACATGACTTGAGTGTATATGAGACCTCAAAGCCCACCTCAACAGTGACATACTTCCTCCAACAAGACCACGCCTCCTCATAGTGCCACTCCCTTTGGGCACCATTTTCTTTCAAACCACCACACCAAGTCACACCGATTCTTGTTCTGACCACCTCCTCCATTAGACTGTGAGTCCCACTGGGGCAGTGACTACTGACCCTCATTTCTCACTGCCACCTACCAATGGCAGGAACTAGATGAGTATTTCTAGAACACAGTAGATAATAAATGCTTCTCCACCAAATATATCACTTGGGTCTGTAGAAAAAGAAGGGAGGTTGCCTCACCTCATTGATTCCCAGCCCATGTGCTGTTCCCAGGTCTCCCTGGGAATCTCAGTCCAGACTCGGAATACCCCAAACCTGTATCAATCTACACAGAGCAAGGCCCATTCTGGAGCCAACGGGAAAGTTGCAGACAAGCCCAGCACTTGGTTGACAAGATGCTCTGTGACTGGCACACTCTCAGAGGCCTCCAGGATCCCTGATGCTCTGGGGTACAGTGGACAAACAGGCCAGGCCAGTCCCACCTGCTCCCTCCCACAGTGGCAAGTTGACCTTCCCTACCTGCAGCCTTTCTTTCCATCCCAGAAACATCTGTGCTTGCAGGTTGCAATTAACATTTGCCTTGGAAGATCTCCATTTCATTAGAAGCCTCCTAATGAAGCATTGTTCCCACCCACACCCCAGCGCCCACACACAACTCACCTTGCCATGGAAACTGGTTTCTATTTGGATTTGAGGGCAGGGAAGGGTCCAGAGATACCTAGGAACTGAGCCAGACTCTCTGAGGCCAGGCTGTCTTCTTCTCACCCAAAAAGTCTCAGATCCACACTAGAGCCTCCATTCCTGGGGTACATTGGAGACTATGAGTCTGAACTCAAAATGTTGGGGAGGCCCATTGGGCTGGGGAGATGGCCCAGTCAGTATAATGCTAGCCACACAAACATGAGGACCTGAATTTGATGCCCAATGACCCACATAAAAGCCAGGTTTGGGGGCTGGAAAGAAGACTCAGCAGGTAAAGAGCACTGGCTGCTCTTCCAGAGGACCCAGGTTCAATTCCCAGCAACCACATGACGACTCATAACTATAACTCCAGTTTGCAGGCATCCAACGCCCTCTTCTGACCTCCACAGGCACCCGGCACATGTGTGGTACCATCCAGGAAGGAAGGTAAGCAGCAGAAATTGGGGGGCAGCAGATGGGGCCCCTGTTTGCCCAGAGTGGAGGTGGGATAGCCTGAGGCTCAGAAGAGCAGCAGGCATCCCCCAAAATCCCATCTTTAATCTAAAGTTGATGAGACCAGGTAGCCTCCCAGTCGAGAGGCAAGAAGAGGAGCTGCTATGGATTGTTGCAGGGTTCTCAGGCCCTAGGGTCACACACAGGCCCTGACCACCTCTGCTCTCTGGAGTCTGTCCTACCTCTTCAGGTGGTGTCTCCATTTTCCATGCCACCAGGAAAGCCCAGATGCTGGACACATATTCTTCAGTAACTAGGATGGAGTGTTCATTACGATGCTTTCCTGGTCACAGCCCAGGGAGAACCCCCTGGGATCTCTAAGAAAGGTGACAGAAAGGACTGGTCAGCCTGGACAAAGAGATTTCCCAGGACACTGGTCTTAAAATGCTAATGTGTGACAGTAGCAAACACACCAGAATGGCAGGTGTACTTGTTAGTTTTTATGACTCACTTGACGCAACCTTGAGTCACCTGGGAAGAGGAAACATCAATTGAAGAGTCAGATTGGCCTGTAGTTGTGACTGTAATGAATTCTCTTGATTGGTGATGGATGTGGGGGGGATCCAGCCCACTGTGGGCGGTACCATTCCTAGTCAGTTGGTCCCGAGCTGTATAAAAAGGCTAGCTGCGTGGGCCGTGGACTGTGACCTGGAAGTGTGAGGCGAAATAAATCTTTTTTCTCCCCTAAGCTGCTTTTGTTCAGAGTGTTTTATCACAGCGATAGAATGAAGTTAGACTGGCTGGTCACCCTATCTCTAAGAAAGCTCCAGGGGCCTTGTGAAGCTGGGGAGACAGAGAGCTCGGTCAATGAAGTACTTGCCATGTTAGGAACCAAGACTGATCCCTAGTACCTACATAAAAAGCCAGTGTGGGGCACATCCTTATAATCCTAGCACTTGGGAGGCAGAAACAGGCAGATGTCTGGGGTTCACTGGCCAGGCCGCCTTACCTATTTGGTGAGCGCCAAGCCAGTGCGAGACCCTGTCTCAAAACAACAAGACAGACAACTCCTGAGGAATGACACTCAAGGTCGACCTCCACAAGCATGTACACGGACGTCCAGCTGCTCAGATGTAAACCCCGGAAGCAAAGCGTCAAACGCCTCCTCTCACTCCCTCCAGTCCATGTTACTGCCCTGCACGTTCTACATGACGTGCGCTCCTCCCTCGGACTCCTGCACTCCACCCTGCGCGGCCACTACCATGAGCACCCAGTCCAAGTGAAAGAAGGGCCAACAGGTTGGGAGAACTGGGCCCAGATGCCAAAGCAGAAGGAACACACTAGATGTAATGGGTTAAACTCTGACACACACACACCCTCCAAAAAAGATACCATGTTGAAATCCCAACCTCTGGTCCTGTGAATGTGGCCTTATTTGGATCTCATAGGGTCTTTGAAGATGTAGTGAAGTCATAATGAGGTCACTAGGTCACTAATGTGATGTGACTGGTGTCCTTATATAAGGAGAGAAATCTGGACACAGACATACAGATGAGGAGAAGACAGTATGTAATAATGAAAGCAGAGTTGGGAGTGGTCAGTCTATAAGTTAAGGCCAATGGTTGTTGGAAAGACCAGTTGACAGAAATGGCAGAATGGGACTGGAGAGATGGCTCAGTGGTTAAGAGCACTGACTGCTCTTCCAGAGGTCCTGAGTTCAATTCCCAGCAACCACATGGTAGCTCATAACCACCTGCAATGAGATCTGGTGCCCTCTTCTGGCTTGCAAGGACACATGCAGGCAGGACACTGTATACATAATAAAAAAATAAATCTTTTTTTTTAAAAAAAAGAATGGCAGAATGGTAGGGCATAGCCCTACCCTCCCTACTAACCCAGACTCTGGTGCCCTGACCTGTGAGATCATCCATTTCTGCGGTTTTAAGTCACCTAGATTTGGTTGTTATCTGTGAAGTAATTCACCAGGCAAGGAAGTGGGCTGGGACTAAAGCCATACCAGGCAAAAGCCAGAAGCAGGAGAGAGTGAGGACAATCGTGGGGTCTGAAGCCAAGAACATGACACAATGCTCCAGTGCACAAGCCACACAGACAGGGCTTCAGCATGACCCTGGGTCTTCCACCAGAGCTCTATAGCAGTGGTTCTCAACCTGTGGGTCACGACCCCTTTGACAAATGGTGATTTTTCCATTTCTACAAATATTTAGATTCATGACAAATTCGTGATAATAGCAAAATTATAGTTATGAAGTAGCAATGAAAATAATTTTATGCCGGGCGGTGGTGGCACACGCCTTTAATCCCAGCACTCGGGAGGCAGAGGCAGGCGGATCTCTGTGAGTCCGAGGCCAGCCTGGACTACAGAGTGAGTTCCAGGACAGGTGCAAAGCTACACAGAGAAACCCTGTCTCAAAAAACCAAAAAAAAGAAAAAAAAAGAAAAGAAAATAATTTTATGGTTGGGGGTCACCACAACATGAGGAACTGTATTAAAGGGTTGCAGCATTAGGAAGGTTGAGAACATCTGCTCTACAGCATTACTTCATCCAAGTTCATAGTGGCCAGGTTGTAGGCCACTCTCTGATGCCACTGAGTCTCAGGTCACCAATGCCCCCTCTCTGCCTCCTTCTATGCAAAACAGAAGTAGGTCAGGTCAGACTGTGGACTTTTCAGCCCCCCTACCACCATTGTTCCCTGGGAGCATCCTAACTAGGACTGGGACATGGCCTGGGGCATCAAAACCTTGGTTCCTCCTTACGTATATGTGTCTTTGGGGACCCTCTGAAATGCATGTCTCTCAGATGGGTACTCCCCAGATGAAAGGCTGAGATGAGAACACCTGTTGAAGCCTTTTGTCATCTGGATCTGGATCCGGAGCTGGGCAGGTGACCCCAGAGAGTAGGAATCACAGAACAGGAAAGAGAGATGCTCCTGGAAGACAGTCCATGCACAGAGTGCCATCCAGGCCACCACTGTGAGCAACAAGGACTCTTCTCCAGAACCATCTAGGAATAGAACAAAGCACACCCTGGACTATGCCCTGGCAGGATGAGGAGCAGAGGACTCACTCATCACCCCGGGGGTGCCTTACCCCTATACGTCTCAGCTGCACAGCCTCAGAACTGAACAAGCGCCTTCCAGTCTCCTACTGGCATCCTCCAGACCCCTGGGGCAGAAACAGAGCTGCACGCCTTGCTCGAGGCAAGATGATGAGACCAGTGTGAACACAGGGAACACCCACATGGAATCTTGTCCCAGCTGGGCTGACTGTAGCTCCGGTAACAGCCAGGCTCCATCCTTCTGCAGATCTGCAAGAAATGGTTTTTCCCAGGTGAGATGTATGTCTTCTCTTTTCAGATGTAGGTTTGAGATGGGGGGGAGGTTGTAGCATTTAAGATGAGAGCCTTTTTATGTTCTGTTTGCCCATATGACAAACCCAGGAAACCCACCAGTGGCCAGTGGGTTGCTTAGGTCCTGAGCAAGAGAACATTTGGGATGTGTTCTTCTTCAGAGATAGCCTGGGGCAGGAAAGCCACAGCAATGATGGTTTTAAGGATTGAAGTAGCCAGGCTGCCTACTCACCTCGGCCTACAGATCCTTCTGAGGCCAGAGCTGACACTCTTTGTCCCCGCTGCAGGGACAACCTAGGCTGCAAACTTGCTTGGAAAATCTGCTGTTGGGGGCTGGGCAGCTTGAACCATATCTTCCCACTGGAACAATATTGTACACAGCCCTGCTGGCCCCAGCACAGGACACAAAACCCCACTGAGTAGGGGCTTCCAAAACCAGGACTGTGCATAGGGAAAGCCCGTAGCGAGGTCCAAATGGAAGGCACATTAGGACTTCAGCTTGGGGACTCGGAAGGGCCGGGTCCTCGGTGGGTCCTGTAAAGTCTGTGTCAGAAACATGGTCACCAGTCTAACAGTGTTCAGAGTGGGAAGTGTGCGAGAGATGGGTTCGTGAGCACTCTACCTTCAGGAGAGGGTTAATGCTGGTATCATGGGACCAGGTTAGCTACCCCAGATGGGTTCCTGATAAATGATCAACTCAGTCCCTGCTTCCTTCTTTCCCCAGTTCTCTGTACATCCCCATGGGTTCATACCAGCGTCATCTTGCCCTTCGCTGGCAAATGGGGACAGCAGGAAGTTCTTAGAGGCAGAGAGAGTTCGGAGATTAAGACTCATCTCCAGGTGCTGAGGAGGCACTGGAGAAAGGTGACATTGTCCTTTTTCTGTCCATAGGGCAGAGAGAACCTACCACCAGAGTCCCAGACCCCATGTGGCTGGAACTGATTCCCAGGCCTCCTGAGTTCCCAATCCTGATTCAGGCCACAGCTCCAGAAAGTTCCACAGAGATTCTGTTCCTTCCAACTCACTCCCCCAAGCAACCACTTTCCAGGAGGGTAAACCGAAGTCCAGAATTTCCCACAAGCTGTTGGTAGAATCTAGGCCAGGACAGGGATCTGATCTCCCTCAGCCAGCCGAGGAAGGCTCTCCAAGAAAAAGGGAGGAAAATTCCTTTTCATCGGAACAAAGGCTGCTCAGCTCGGGCCGCAGGGTGCTGGCCTGGAGTGCATCTTTGGGGAAATTACAGGTATCACTTTATCTGCTAGGGGAAAAAATACCCCTGGGAACCGCCTGCAATTACAGCTCATCACCGCAGGCTGTGCAACCGCAGGCTAAGTGCCTGGTAATCAGAGAGCCGGAGACAATGCGACTTGGGCTTTATTTAGCGCCTTGCTGCTCCCCCACCTCAAGCCAGCCTGTGTGCTGCAACAAGGGCCCTGTGTCACCACCACCCAGAAAGGCCTTTCCACGTGAAGACAGGGCCACTGGCATCCACAGAAATCCCCACTTTTCTTTGCCCTAAATGTGGGACTGAGTGTCTCGGGACCACCTGGCAAGCTCCCCTCCTGCCTTTCTTTGGTCCATTTGGTCTTTCTGAATTGATTTATTGGTGTACATATGTATGTATCCACCGTGGGGGGGGGGTGTGCACGTGTGCATATGTGCGGAAGTCAGCAGCCGGTGTCCTCCTCGCTCACTCTCCACATATTCCTTTGAGGTTGAGTCTCTCTCTTAGACCTGGGGCTCACATTTGACTGCTAGGCTGGAATCCGGCAAGCCCCAGCAATCCTCCCATGTCTGCCCACCCCACTTGAGTTGGAGTTACAAGTATTTGCAGAGACACTCAGTTTGTTCTGTGGGTGCTGGGGTCCAAACTCTAGTCCTCACAAATGTGTTAAAAAAAAAAAAACAAAACACCCTGAACCGCTGAGCAATCTCTCCAGCCCCTTATTTAAGGTTTTACTCAGCATTCATTTATTTTTAAAGATTTGTTTATTTTTATTTTAAGTGTGTGGATGGTTTGCCTGCCAGTATGGATGGGCACCATACGCATGCAGTGCCTGGGGAGACCAGAAGGGGGCACTGGATTCCCCTGGAACTGGAGTTACAGCTGTGAAGCCGGCATACCTCGGTGCTGGGAATGGAACCCGGTCCTCTGGAAGAGCAGCCGGTGTTCCTAGAGCAGCCGGTGTTCCTGACCACTGAGCCATCGCTTCAGCCCTCTAGCCAGCAGTATTTGTTGAGTGTCACCTCTAGAGCAGTCTTTCAGAGAAGAGCAGGGAACAGACCGGACACAACACGTCTTTATGTGGGTTACAGCCATCTGAGACAGATGGCAAATGGAACACTGTAGGAACACAAGAACAATAGCAGGTCTCAGGGGCTGTGGGACTTGGGATGCAGCTCGAGGTGAAGCACTTACCCAGCATGCACCAGGCCCTGGGGCAAGAAAGGTGCACAGGTTCTAGGCCAGTGACTGCCTGGAACCCAGTGAGAGAGGAAGAGAATGGATGGGCAGGAGGAACTTGAAAGACAGCAGCTGGACCCAGCAGTTCAGACCCATGGCCCCACTCACGAGACCGAGGTAGGAAGATTGCCTGAGCCTAGGAGTTCAAGACCAGCCTGGGCAACAAAGTGAGACCCCTGCCTCAAACTAAGAACAAACAGCAGAAAGGCTCCTGGGTGGGACACGGAGTTTGGATTTGAGGCTGTTCTCTTCTAGCACAGGATTAAAATGATATGATTTATATTTAGAAGATATTCTGATGCTGGGTAGAAAGTGGATGGCGGTCATCGGAATGGCTCAGTGGGTAAAGGTGCTTGTCACCACGCCTGTTGACCTGAGGTCCATCCCTAAGACCCACGTGGTGGAAGCAGAGAACTGACACCTGAAAGCTGTCCTTTGACTGCCACATACACACACACACACACACACACACACACACTCATACACACACATATACACACATACACACACACATACACACACATACACACACACATATACATACATACACACACACATACACACACACATATACACACACACATACACACACACATACACACACACACACACACACACGGCATATACACACATACATACACACTAGGTTGGTAAGTATAGGATGGATAGATAGATAGATAGATAGATAGATAGATAGATAGATAGATAGATAGATAGATAATAGGTAGACAGATATAATTTTTAATATTTTTGTCTGTTTGTGTTTAAGACAGGGTTTCTCTGTTTTGCCCTGGCTGTCCTGAAACTCACTGTGTAGACCAAGCTGGCCTTGAACTCACAGAGATCCGACTGCTCTGCCTCCCAAGTCCTGGGATTAAAGGTGTGCACCATTATGCCCCCGTAATTTAACATTTGTTAAAGTGTTTGCCCTCAGTGTAAGGAAAAGGTTTGGGGACATGGGAAAAGAGTAACCGGGTAAGGTGGCGACTGAGGAAATCTCTAGAAGGATGTAATTAAAATATCCTTTTGCAGACAGAGCTCATACCCAGACTCTTGTGGAAGAGAGTGAATGAGCAGGTGCTCTGCAGGCCCTGGCCAAGCAGCCAGATGTGCGGACAGAGAAGCCATTGCCAAGGCAAGCAGTGGCCAAGGACCACCAAAGGCACAAGAAAAAAGGTTCCAGTCTACAGCCTTTGTGCCCTCCAATCCATGACTGTCTCCCTGCTAGTGTCTCATCATGTCCCCAGAAGGTTTGTGAGTGACAGCCTTCAGTGTGCCAACAATGGTGTGGAACCTTTAAGAGGTGAGGCCTTAGGTCACTGAGGATACATGCTCACAAGGCATCATATGACCTTAGTTCACTGTTTCAAGATGTGATCTCCTGTTTACATATGCGTTCCACCATGAGACACAGCCAAGAGAACCCTCACTAGAACGCAGCCAATACCCTTGAGTCTCTGAAACTGAAACTAAAGAAACCTCTTTTTTATAAAAGTTTCCCAGCCTCTGGTATTTCATTACCGTAATGAAAGCAGACTGATTGATACACCCGCCCTTCTGTCAATCATAGGGAGGCTGATCTGGGACATCGCCCAGGTTTCTCTGTCAGCAGCGCCTGCCCACTGAGAGATAGCCACCAGAGATGTGGGGGCGGGAGGCGGACAGCAAGGGAGCCTCTGCGCCAGCAAGTCCAGCCATTTCATTTCCTCTGAGGCTCAAGCACCCTGCAGGCAGGCCTCTCCGGACTGTAGCTTCCACTGGGTCCCCCCCAGTCCTTGGTGGTTAAAGATCACCCCCTTCACCTTGTTCTTCATACCACAAATAGACACAGCCTCCTTGACTTTACAAATCTCATCTTTCCATTCCATCACTGGCTCTCTTCTTCCATCACCCGACGGCACAATTCCTATAAAAATTCCCCATCTTCAGCACTTAGAAGAGTTTATGTGTTCCTGATTGGACTCTGACTGGTACATAAAACGTTTAAGTGGGAGGTACAAAATTGGTCTGCTTGAAGTTTAAAATGTTAGTCACTATCGATCCTGTCTCCTGGGATGCTGAGTCTTGGCTCCAACAAAGCAGAGTTAAGCACAACACCCTCCAGCATACAAAGCCACAGGACCAGCAGGCTGAGAAAGACCTTAAAGATGTCCTCATGCTAACCATTGCCCGATGCTGAAATCCCCCTGCAATGTCTGAGGTTGTAAGCCTCAGCCGATATCTTCAGTGCTGGTGTATTTGTTAGCTATAGTAGCAATACTGCTTTGTAACAAACCACCCCAAAACTTGACAGCTTAAAAAACAGTCATTTTCTTTCTTTTTGCTCATGGGCTTGGAGTTGCTGGATTTTGGCTCTATCTGGGTTCAAGGCTCCTCTGTGCTGCTATACATCCTCTTTAGTCTAGATTCTGTCTGAATGCTCTTCTAAAAGGAGATTCCAGGAGCTGAGGAGAGACAGCCAAACCATGTGGTCCTGTGTTTGCCAACGTTCCATTGCAAGACCCATGGCCAAGGACACATCAAGGCTAGGAACATAGTCTCCAGCCAAGCACAGCGCGGGTGAAGCACACCAGAGTGTGGAAGAAGCTGCAGTGACCGACTACATTGCTTAGGACTGGAGGAGTCACAGAGACAGCGATACTAGGAAAGAGAGCCAGGGGCTCGGCAGGACCTGTAGAGTCTACACAGATCCTAGGGCAGGTCTATAACTCTCTCCACCCAGGCCCAGGAAACCTCATATCCAGAAAGGGAAGGAAGAGCGAATGTAGGTGGGGGCAGAAGGGCATGGGCTCAATCAAAGGATGGGACAGCATCCAGTAGGATTAAAGGGTTACTTTTCTCGTGTCTGTGAAAACCCCAAGCAGGCAGTGTTCCCTGATGCACTAGCCAAGCTACAAACATCCCGTATCCGGTCACAAACAAGCTTCTCTCAGGTCAAGATGCACCAGTCACTCAGACTGGCAGATGCTTGACCATCCTCGCCCCTCAGGGATGCATGTTGAAAGGTTTGCTTCCCCCAAAGACTCCTCAGCAATGGGAAGGGCACATAGCCAATCACCTATCAGCTCCTAGATGTGAGCACAAACAGACGTCTCTCATGGCTATGCTGCACTGTTTGCAGGGATTTATTATATATAATATATATACTTATTATATATAATATATATTATTTGCAGGATTAGAAGAATTACACATGTATTCTCCACTTTAAAATAGATGAGCATGTGCCCAGAAGGCAAAGAGCTAAAGCAGGAGGCAAAGCCACCCTGGGTCCCAGGTGCTCTCTGACAGTCTGTCAATCGGTGTCTCTGTCTTTCTCTCTGTCTCTGTCTCTATCTCTCTCTGTCTCTCTCTCTGTCTCTCTATCTCTATCTCTGTCTCTCTCTGTCTCTGTCTCTCTCTCTCTCTCCCCACCCCCACTGTTTCCATTCATTCCTTCAACAGACACGGACTGGAATCCTACTATACAACAGGATTTGTGGATACACAGCCAACTTGACGGGTCTCTCAGCCCATGGAGGTCACCCCTATGCAAACCCTGTGTCCACACCATTTGCCCACCCAAGCCCACATCTTCCTCAGTCACTGCGTCTAATCCATGAGCAGGTTCTAACTCTAGTCCAAAATCAGCCTGAATTGACATCCTCCTTTAGTCATTGATGAACCTGCCCACCATCACCTGTCACCTGAGCTCCTAGTTGACAGTCCCCAGCTACTTTTCTATGCTGTGATAAGACGCCATGACCAAGGCAACTATGACCATCATGACAGGGAGCATGGCAGCAGACAGACAGGCATGGCTCTGGAGCAGTAGCTGAGAACTCACATCTTGATCCATAAGCATGAGGCAGAGAGAGCTAACAGGAATGGCATGGGCTTTTGAAACCTCCAAGTCCACCCCCAGCAACATACCTCCTCCAGCAAGGCCACTTCCACACTGTAACCAAACAGTTCCACCAACTGGGGAACAAATATTCAAATATATAAATGTCTTAATTAAGGTTTCTATTTCTGCGAAGAGACACCATGACCATGGCAACTCTTATAAAGAAAAACATTTAACTGGGGTGGCTCACTTACAGTTCAGAAGTTCAGTCCATTATCATCATGGCAGGGAGAATGGTGGCTTGCAGGTGCTAGAGAAGTAGCTGAGATTCCCACATCTCGCAGGCAACAGGAAGTTGACTGTGGCAATAGGCATGGCTTAGGAATATATGAGACCTCAAAGCCCACCCCCACAGTGACACACTTCCTCCAACAAGGCCATACCCACTTCAACAAAGCCACACCTCCCAAGAGTGCCACTCCCTAGGACCTTATGGGGGCCAACCACATTCAAACTACCACAATAAACATATGGGGGCCGTTCTCATTCAAACCACCACACAGAGCTGGGCATGGTGGTGCACGCCTTTAATCCCAGCACTCAGGAGGCTAGGGCAGGCAAATCTCTGAGTTTGAGGCCAGCCTGGTCTACAGAGCTAGTTCCAGGACAGCCAGGGCTACACAGAGAAACCCTGACTCAGATGAGAGAGAGAGAGAGAGAGAGAGAGAGAGAGAGAGAGAGAGAGAGAGAATGAATCAAACCATCACACTGCTTTCCCTTACCATCCTTCCTCCTGAAGTCTGTCCCTCACACAGCAGCCAGACAATCTTTTTATTTCCTTTGATTTTTTTGCAATACAGTCTCACTACGTCACCTTGACTGGCCTCTGGGTCGTAATAAACCGCCTATCTCAGCTCCCAAGGGCTAGGACTGCATTTATACACCATGAGCCCCAGCCAAGAAATCTTCTTTAAAAGCCCGCAGTATGGCTCACAACAGCCAATGCGGTAGTCTGCTTTCCCTCCTACCTTCTCCTTCCTTCTTTACTCTCACTTCTGGGTACCATGTTGCTGAAAAAAACAACCATTCCTCTCTGGACCTACCGTGGGGGAGAACCCAGGCTAAGGCAAGTAAGGGCGGAGCCACATGAGCAGCCAGGGCGGAGCCACGTGAGCCACGAGGGCGGAGCAACACTGAACTGTGGACACTGATGGACAGAAGGCAGGAAAGGACCTCAGCACTATCAGAGGTACAGGGGAGGGCAAAGCCCAGTGTGCCCAAGGCTACGGAGCCCTAGTCTCAAGGGCAGGAGAGAAGTCCACGAGGCAGGGACCCACTATCAGGACCTTCTCCACCAAGGGAGGAACTTGGAACCTGAGGATGGTGAGAACCAGGAAAGGGCCATGCGAGAGAATCCACATGACCAGATTAAAGATGGCTGCTGATTTCCTTGCCTTGAGGCTCTGTGTGTCTAGAATCCTTCTCGACTTCTAGCTCTCTCTTAGCCTACATTCCCTCCTCCTCTCATTGCTTCTCCATTCCCTGAAGTTCCATTTCCTCTTTCTGGGTTCTGTGCCCCCCAACCCACCCCTCCCTGCGCCTGCCCTATGAAGCCTTCACTCTCCCCTAATGAGACAGTGAACGCTTGAGCCATATGCCACCAGTGCGGTAATGGAGACCATATTTTCTAAGCCCATTCAGGACAAAGGTCTGAGAAATTCAAGCACACTTATAGAGGTGACAGGCCAACGTTTGAAATTGGGGCTGTCATGAGCTCAGAGATGTATGTGAATCCAAGCGGCAGGGGTCAGACGAGGAAGAAATCACTGTCCCCGGCATGTTGGGAGGAGGACTCAGAGATGGAGTGGGGGAGACCTGGGGCTTTGTAGCTGGCACACCTGGCTTCTGTCCAAAACCCACCAGCAGCAGCTGAATGACCATGGACAGGTGACATCATCTCTAAAACGGCACCATTTTAACGGGAAGATGGGTTAATAATACAGGATTAATTAGGACTCCTGGACACAAGTGATGAAACAAAGAAACTGAGTTGAAATGAAGAGAGAAATGCATTGTCGGCGACTATCAGGAGACAGATAGATGCCTTCGGGACTAGAGAGAACGGGACTTGGCTCATTTCCCCCGCTGCTGTGTGGCTGCAAACCAGCATCTCTACTTCCCAGCCAGACTCGGGGATTAAGGGTCTGTGTGGGAAGGGTTAGCTCCTTGGGGCTGAGGACAGAGCTCAGGGATTGGACGCTTCTCTACCATGTGTGAGGAAGCCCTAGGTTCCAGCTTCCGCCACCAGCTCCCCAGTACCCCAAAGAGAGAGGAAAGAGGGGGGTAGAGAATGAAGGGAGGGAGAGGGAAAAGGAAAGAATAAGGAAAACTTGGCTTCCCGGAAAAGGACATTTAACCTCCCCACTGACAACTCCAAATTTCCAGGAGGCATCTGGGCCAGAGAATCAGCGGACACAAAGAGACCAATCAACTGAGGCTAAGGCGTCATGCACGCATGCGTGACTCAGTTCCATTCAGGCAAGCCTGGACCCAGTAATTCCCATCGTGGGTAAGGTTCTGTCTCAGATGGGGATGAGGGTAGGCAGTTAACAAACAGGGAAAACCACAGAAACTGAGTCCCCGTGTGAGGAGACTGGAGTTCAGCCTACAATAATGGTACCCACTGCTGTTACCCCACGTCTACCACTCACTACTCCAGGGAAACTGTTCTCTACAGCTGTTGTGACCACTGTGGCTGCCTCCTGCCCTGGGCTCTCTGCTTCCAGATCCAGGAGAGTCAGCCATAGCTCACGGTGTTCTCCTCACCATTCCCCTGACTCTCCTGCAGTGAGTCTCAACCTGTGGGTCGCGACCTCTTTGGAGATCAAACAACCCTTTCACCTAGGTCACCTAAGACCAATGGAAAATGCAGGTATTTCCATTCTGATTCAGAACAGTAGCAAAATTACAGTTATGAAGTAGCAGGGAAAATAATTTCAAGGTTGGGGGTCACCACATGAGGAACTGTGTTAAAGGGTCACGCCTTTAGGAAGATTGAAAACACTACAGTGTCAAAGTAACTTTCTGTTTTGTTTTGTTTTTTAAGATTTATTTATTTATTATGTATACATTGTTCTGCCCGCATCTATGCCTACACACCAGAAGAGGGCACCAGATTTCATTACAGATGGTTGTGAGCCACCATGTGGATGCTGGGAATTGAACTCAGGACCATCTGGAAGAGCAGTCAGTGCTCTTAACCTCTGAGCCATCTCTCCAGCCCCAACTTTCTGTTCTTACCTTGGTTATCCCTCAACAGCATTCAAAGTCACTGTTCCCTTTGTCTTCTTTTTACTATTATTATTGGTTTAGTTTATGTGTATGAGTGTTTTGCCTACATGTATGTATGTGCACCATGTGCATGCAGTTCCTGCAGAGGCCAGAAGAGGGCAGCAGATCACCTGGCCCTGGAGTTGCAAATGATTGTGAGCCGCTGTGGGTGCCGGCCCTCTGCAAGAGCGGGCAGCTCTTTAAACCACCTAACCATCTCTCTGGCCCCTCCCCACCCCTTATCCTCTTGAAATTCCTTCTTCTCTGAGTCCTCATCCTTATCTTTACCCCACCTCACCCACTTCTGTAGCTTCACACACCATGCCCAACAGTGGCTCTCAGATCTTGCTCCCACACTGACCCCCCCCCCAGACCTCCAGAGTCCTGCATCCAGGGCAGCCCCTCCTTGCAGCTGTGGCTGTCTTCCCAGCCTAGCATTTCCAGAACTCAGTAAATGACTCCCCCTCTTGCAACCAGACACCTGCAACAGCGACTTTCAGGTGCTGTTAGAACCACAGCGGGTGGCGTAACCTTGCAGGGCAGCCAAAACGGAGAGGAGTTAGCGGAGATTCCTCTTTCCCGTCCCCTGCATCCAATCCATCAGCAGACAGGCAGACTCCGTCATCAATCAAAGGCAACTTCATCCACTTCTCTCCATCCATCTCCACCACACCTCAGCTGCCTGCTCTTCCCTAGTCGTCCCTAACTGCTTTCCTGGCTTCTCTGCTGCCCATCCACCTGCTCCCTCTTCAGCAGCACACTGAGGACGTGAAACCTATAAATCAGAGCAGTTACTCCCTGATTAAAGGGCCTTCTTTAACACTCAGGATAACGTGCCGACTCCTCGCCCTGACCTCGCATGTCCCAAACATCCATGCTGCTGCCTGCTCGCCATTTTCCCCAGATGCACCTGCTCCAGACATGCCAACCTTCCACCTGATTCTGAAATAGACCCAGTTTATCCTGCCCTTAGGCCAGCTGTTTCCTCTACCTGGACCACCACCACCCTCCATCACATTTCCATGACACCCCCAGGCCCCATCTTCATATGCCCAGCTCTATTTGTCTTATGAAAGCTGCCTCCTCCAGGAAGCCCACCCTGAGTGCTCTATGTAAAAATGGGAGTTCAGACCAACCACTAATTGGTATCTCAGCAGAGAACATATCGCCATTGGTGTTTTTCAATTTTATTCATGGTGTACTGCTCACCAAAAAAAAAAAAAAAAAAACCACTTGCATGAATGTAAGAATCTCATTTCTGATACAGAGGAAGGGGAGTGGCTGGTGTAAATCAGGCTGGCTTCCAACTAACCACATAGCCAAGGATGACTTTGAACTCCTGAGTCTCCTGCCTCTGCCTTCCTCTTGCAGGCAGTCACCATCGTGTTTGGTTTATACATCGGTAGGGATTGAATTTGTAGCCAAGCTCCACCCCTAGCCCCACTCGGGTACTTCTTCTTTTATTCTCTGCATCTAAGCCGGTGCCCATCACACAGTGAACACTTCATAGTCAAGGGGCAAACGGGTAATAAGCTAATGACTGTACAAAGGGCAGTGGCTGGTGGATGAACAAACAGACATCTGGAAGGTGAGAGAGATGGGAGAGAGCCAGTGAAGGGGATGGAGCGGAGGAGGATTGCGAGGCCCCACAAGGGTGGTGGCACATGCTGTAATCACAGCACTCTGGAGGAAGAGGTGGAACCGAGTTCAAGGACAGCCTGGGCAGCATAGTGAGACTTTGTCTCAAAACGACTAAGTGGGGGTGGGGGAGCTGGAGAGATGGCTCAGCAGTTAGGAGCACTTGCTGCTCTTGCAGAGGACCTGGGTTCAGTTCCCAGCTCCCACGTTGGGCAGCTCACAAGTGCCGGTAACTCCAGCTCCAGAATATCCTGCGCCCTCTTCTGGCCTCTGCTGGCACTGCATGCATGTGGTGCACATACATACATGAAGGCAAACACGTATCTGTACAAAATAAAAACAAGTAAATCTTTAGTTAAAAGTGACAGAGGAGAGGGACTTGTTTGAGGCAGCTGCTGAACCTCCAGAGAGAACACTGGGAAGACCAGGGCCCAGGATGGTAAGTTATGGCCTGTGGTGGGAGCTGGTGCACAAGCCCGGGGTTAATTGAAAGTCTGCGGAACAAATAGGCCATTCATCACCCTCTAGTCCTGCTCCTGCCTACAAGAGCAGCCTGCCACTTGGAAAGACCAGAGAGGCCTCCAGGCTAGGGCAGTGTGGCGGGACTGCATGTGGACTGGAGCTGCCGGTGTGAGGCCCGGTTCTGCAGGGATTCCTTGCCCTCAGCCATGCGTGCCTTCTGTGTCTCAGCCGCATAGCCTCCACCCAACCAATCCTGCGAGAGCAGAGCCAGACGGGGAACAAGCCTGCATAGGACCCCAGAGCTCTCAGCAGCGTTTCCATTCAATGGGAAAACCAAACAACACAGAATAATACAATAATAAACCCAAAGCAGCTTCTAAGAATGGCAACTAAGAATGCCGCTGCTTAGTCGTAGTTCAAGCGTGACCCCCAAAGGGTTGTATGCTGGAAGCTCAGTCCTCATTGTGGTAATGTTGAGGGGCGCTGGGACCTCCACAAGGTGGGAGTCGTTATGGGGACACCAGCCTCAGAGGAGGTTAGTGGGTGGCTCGCCAATTCCCAGGAGAGTGAGTTGTTACAAACCCAGCAAGATCAGCATGGTGACACATGCCCATTATGCCAGCACTTGGAAGGCTGAGGCAGGAGGATGGTAGATTCAAGCATAGACTTACATAGAAAGAATCTGTCTCTCACCAAAAAAAAAAAAAATCACAGGTATTTTATTATAGAAACAGGAAAGAGACTTCATTCATTTTATTTTTTTGTTTTATTTTGATTTTTTGAGCTGGCCCTGGCTGGCCTGGAACTCACTCTGTAGACCAGGTTGGCCCTGAACTCACAGAGATCCATCTGCCTCTGCCTCCTGAGTGCTGGGATTAAAAGTGTGGGCCACCACACCTGGCATATCATTCTTAAACAGAAATTGAAAAATGAGACTCATTAGACAAATTCCAAGATTAAAAAAGAAAATAAGGGACTGGGGAGATGGATCAGTGGTTAAAGCTGTTGACACATAGCCTGAGGGCTTGAGTTCAGAGCCCCAGAGCCATGGAAAATGCTGGGTGGGCACAGTGGCCTGCCTATAATCCTGGGAAGGTCAAGACAGAGCATCCCCAGAGCAAGCCGGCTAGCAAGCTCTGGGTTTGATTGATAGATGTCTGCTTCAGTAAGACTGATTGAGGATAGTTCCCAGCATCAACTCCAGGCCTCCATGTGCACATGCACAAATATGCACATGCAAACATTTGTACACACGTACACACACATGCATACAACACACACATTCATACAACACACACATTCATACAACACACACATTAAAATGGAAGGTCACTACATTCGCCACCATACCCATCAATGCAGCACCACACACATGAAAACAGAAGGAAAATCAAAGACAGAAAATGGGGGCTGGGTATCTAGCTCAGTGATTAGCATCTATGAGGCCCTGGACTCAAACCTAGGAAGGGAGGGAGAGGGCAGGGAGGGAGGGAGGGAAGGAAGGAGGAAGGAAAAGAGGGGGACTGTGAACAGCAATCCAATCTTTTTTTTTTTTTTTTTTTTTTTGGTTTTTCGAGACAGGGTTTCTCTGTGTAGTTTGGTGCCTGTCCTGGATCTCGCTCTGTAGACCAGGCTGGCCTCAAACTCACAGAGATCCGCCTGGCTCTGCCTTCTAGGTGCTGGGATTAAAGGCATGCACCACCACCACCACCCAGCTAGCAATCCAATCTTATCACCAAAGAAATGATTTTGCCCATGAAAAAAAACAACAGACCTCAATGAAAAAGAAATGATCAGAGAACACCCCCCCCAAAAAAAAGCAACTAGAATTTAAATTTTATCATATAGCTGCTGAAATAACAGGCCACAGATAAGATGTATAAGGTATAGTTAAGATATTAAGAGAAAGTTAAGGAAATCTCTGTACAGAGGAAAAGATAAAAATCATGGACAATATAAAAGAAGAGAGACTTAGCAGACTAATTCAGGAGATCTGACATCTGGCTAAGAGGCATTTTAGAAAGAGACACAAAACAGAGGAATAAATTACTGAATAAAAATGTTGGTATGGGAAGCTTGACATGGTGACGCA
>CABHPH010138570.1:9427-39731 GCA_902168325.1 Peromyscus nudipes | reverse complement strand
AGAGAGAGAGAGAGAGAGAGAGAGAGAGAGAGAGAGAGAGAGAGAGAGAGAGAATACTGTGTGCACATCACTGCTCACTGTAAGTTGTTACTGCCATTGTAGACATCATGCCATTAACTGTGGTGTGGAAACTAGGTTTCATACCTCTGCCTATCTATTGATAGAGCCCTTACTTTACTGTAGGTGGGCATCAAGAACTTTTGTGTATAATCAGCCTTGTTTCTCAATTACATCACAACAAAACTGGATGGTAGAGCACAGGGCTGGCCCCCACCACCCCCTGCTGCTGGTGAGTTAAAATGATGTCTAACAGGATTTTCAGCACTGTCAGATTTTCTGAAATTATTACAGAAAAATGTGTGCATGCCTGCGTATGAGTCTGTATATGTGTGTGTGTGTGTGTGTGTGTGTGTGTGTGTGTGTGTGTGTGTATGTGTAAGAAGAGAAAGAATTTGCATGTGCAGACCTTTTTGCTCTTAACCCCAGTGAGCTTCCTCTTCAGATGCATTTGGGGGAGCTCCTCTTATGGAAAAATTCTTGCCAAATTTTAGAAGATGAAGATTTTCTGTCCAGTCAGACAATGGGCCTCTGAGAATCCTTTAACCAAATCCTCTCAGACACATGAAAGGAAAATACTGGCAGATTTTGGACACCCTGCAAATTAAAGCTGAACTGCCCTAAATCTCATGATATATCATCCATTACTGAGCAAAGGAGATTCTCAGTGCCTCAAGTTTACTTAGTCACCAGAAGAGTACACAAATCTGTCCACAGTGCAGATGTTACCTCCTGAGAAAGCAGGTAACCTCACTGTGTAGATGAAAGTGGGCTTTGCTGGGTATGGTAAAGCATACAGGCTTCTTTAATAATATTTATTTATTTTATGTTTTTGTTTTTGTTTTTGTTTTTTAGTTAGGATCTTATAATATAATCCAAACTGGCCTCAAACTCAAAATCTACTTTCCAAGTACTGGGATTACAGGAGTGCTTTACTGTATTTCTTTTTCTTTCCTCCCTCTTGCTTTCCCTCCCTCCCTCCCTCCCTCCCTCCCTCCCTCCCTCCCTTCCTCCCTCCCTCTCTCTTTCTACCTCCCTTTCTCCCTCCCTCCATTCCTCCCTCCCTCCCTTGCTCTGTCTCTCTCTCTTTGTCTCTCTGTCTCTGTCTCTTTCTCTCTCTCTCTTTCTCTCTCAGCTCCAGGACAATTTTTACTGGAGTCGAAAAGAAAACCCAGGGCAGGCAATATGTAAATCATGGCAGTTGCCCAAAGGAGGAGAATAGAAAAGAGAAGGAAAAAAAGAAACCATTCTGTTCGAGTTAAGCTAGTACTGAGGTCAGCCACATGGCAGACAAGCAGCCACGTGGAAGGAAGCAAAACTTTAGAGAAAAGTGAAGCCCCAAGTGTTAAGAAAAATATGCTTAGAAAAGAGGTAAAAAGAAGAAAAGGAAAAGTTATGCTAGTTTGAGCAATAGAGAAAGCTAAGGAGATGTATAACACTGCACAATACAGCTCGGTAACTTGCTGAACCAGGGGCAGGAATTCTGTAAAGGAAAAGCACGTTATTTCATTAAAGGGATAAAAATCATTCCTTCTTTCTCTTTAGCATGGCTTAAGGTCCTTCCTTCCAGAGGGGTAGTCCCTTAGACAGGTGACTGAGGAACCCAATGGAATGTTAGGTCTCTTTCCACTCTGACTAGAACTTTCTTTATCAGAAGAAAATGGCTTTTCCTTTTTAGGTCTTCAATGATTTAGACTTAGGTGATGGGATAGAATTGGGGAACAGATATAATTCGTTTTCATCATGAAAATCTAGAGATGCACTTTCAAGTCTGTTTACCAAAGGGGATCCATTTCTGGAATTTAAGTCCTCATCCTCATGGATAGCCTCCAGACAGGGTGCTTTTTTAGAAAGGGATAAGAAACAGGAGCTCCCTTCTGGCTGTAGAAATGCAGAACTCTGAAAATTATTGCAATGGTTGCCCTCTGGGTCCCTTCCCTAAGTCTGCCTACCTCCTGATTTTTATCATTCTCCCTTCTGAAAAGGTAATCCTACCTGTCATTTATGAAATTTGGGTGATCTGGCTTCTTAGAGCTCAGTAGGGTCCTTGGGTGTGGCAGTTGTGGAGCTATCTAGGGGACCCTTGAAGTGTGTCTGTAGGTTCATTTGTACAATAGCCAGGTGTAGGAAAGAAAGGAAGTTCTTGACTAGTGCTTGGATAGAGACATCGGGGAAAGTAAAGGCTCTTCAAATTATTCAGTTGTTCCTTTGCTTATTCATCTCATTGTTCAAATGACACAAAAAGCCAACAGGAATTTCTGAGAAAAGACTGTCATGAACAATGTTGAGGATTCTTAATTTCCTGTGTGTGTTGACCACTTGGGTGTTTTTAAGATTTTTAAACAAGCTATGCATTAAAGGAGAGATGCATTTGGAGTTTCATGGAACAGCTTGGGAGGAGTAATGATAAAAATAATTGAGGTCCTTAGCAAATGACCTTAGGTCTTCTTTGGAATACCCTGAACTCACAGAATACTTAAGATGAGTAGATTAATTGAAATACCTATGGTTGGAGTTCATTTTCACATTAGAGGTAATATAAATAAACCTTAACTGAGCCTGAGGGACACTGGGAATTAACAGAGGGTTAGGTAAGATATATTTATTGTATGTGTCAGCAAACATTTTGTTTTCTGTAAATAGGAGAAAGAGGATGTTTCTTCCATTCAAATAAATATTTAACCATTTATTGATGGGGTGTATAATGAATCATGATTTTTATTTGATAATTATGCAACCAAACAAAAACTAGTGACTGCATTAGGCAGAAGTCTTTATTACCTGGTAAGAGCTATGGAATGAGAATCAGGTTTATTCCTGTTAATCTGCCTATGGGCTGTTACTTAGACAAAATTGCACCTTGAGTCGTTTTCAGTCTACATATAGAGTGCTCTTTTGACGCATGTTCACTTTTAAAGTTAAAGCTCAGATTTGTCTATAT
Source organism: Peromyscus nudipes (assembly GCA_902168325.1). Classification (NCBI taxonomy): domain Eukaryota; kingdom Metazoa; phylum Chordata; class Mammalia; order Rodentia; family Cricetidae; genus Peromyscus; species Peromyscus nudipes. The sequence goes on along the minus strand of CABHPH010138570.1, from coordinate 36,733 downwards.
TAGTTAAAATCTCCACCCTGCTTAGACAAGTTCTCAGAGGATAGAGGTGCATTCTATTGTGCAGCAGACAAAGCCGCTGTAGATGGACCTGTTTACTGGACAGGCAGAGGGCTGTCACTTGTTATCTCAGCACTAAGGCCTGAGGCAGGAGGAACTCAGGTTCAAGGGCATTGTGATTATGCCACCCGCTTCCCCATGTGCTTATCCTGCGTTGTATATCTCTTATGTACACATACTCTTTGCTTTTCTCTGTTCTGTACATAAGAAAGTCTTCTAAGTCAGACGTTTACAGTCCACAGTTAACAAAATTGTTCTTTGAGGATTTCATATATGCATGTACTAAAATATGATCATATCTGCTCCCATTTCTCCCTCCATCTCTGCCCCCAACTTCATACGCTCCTCATTTTTAAAATAAAAGAACCCATTAAGCCCAGCTAGTGCCACTCACATGTGCATGGTTGCAGGGCCACCCACCGGAGCATGGAGCATGGGAAACCTACCCGTAGCCACATGTCCTGAAAAGAATGGCTCTCCTCCCGGCAGCTATCATCTATTAATGGCTCCTTAGTTTGGGCTGGGGCCTTGGGCTCCTCCCTATCCATGCTGGAGTTTTGGCTAACTTGATTTTTTTGCAGGTAACCACAGCCATTGTGAGTTAATGAGTGCAATATCCATTTCCTGCTCAGAAGACAGAATTTCACAACACTCCTACCTATCTTGGCTTTTACTTTCTATTTCCTCCTGTTTGAAGTTCCTTGAACCTTGGTGAGGAATGCAGAATGATGTGTCATTTAGGGATGAACACTCATAGTCATTTAGTCTTAGCACCTCGACCAGTTATGAACCTCTGCACTGACTGCTGCCTACTTATAAAGGTGCTTCTCTGACCACGGCTGAGAGCAGTCTAGGTCTATGGAAGTAAGCATCACTGTTTAGAAAGCTGTTTGACACCAAGACCGTCTAGCAAAATGACACAATAGATTCCATACTAGGGCCTGTGATCTCCAGAGGCATAAGATTTTGACTAGTACAGGGATGAATTTATAGAAGCAGGCAGGAATTCCCATCTATGGAACAGAGCTCAAATCCTGTAGTCCATATTTTGAATGAGGGGATTACTGAGACATCTGTGTTAGCCATCAGGGCTTTATGGAGAGAGCAGGATCCCCATGCCACTGGCTTGATGACTCCTAGGTGTCTTGGCAAAGGATGAAACCTGGTGGTTGAGGTCAAATAAGGCCACTCAGGCTATAGTCAGGATCAAGCACATCTGGTTCTTTGGGTTCTACTGTGAAATGTAAACTGGGAGCAGTCATGGAACTCTGTCCTGCCTTTTGTGGACCAGACTCAAGTAGATGAAAAATATAAGTTACTGTTCTAGGAACCCTCTGAGTGATGGAGAGCAGGGTGGCTGCTTCTGCCTGGTCTGGAAGGTATACCCCAGGGGCAGCCTAGAGTTCAATGGTCAGAAGTATTTGCTATTTCTGTTGTATTTGCAGTTAATGAGCTCTGAACTAACTGCAGAGGTTAATTATCTTAATAATCCTTGTACGTCCAGAGGAGAGCTTCCTGGTGGTCTTGAAACACTGTATATGAAATCATCTGGTGGCATTTGAAGACCATTCACACCATTACAAGGAAAGTGTTCATTTCTTTACTGCTTTCTCCAGTGAAGGAGAGAGAGCTGGATCTTCTCTAAGTTTCATTGCAGATGTTGAATTTTTTATTTTAACTTTTTAGGATCATCTACCCATAGAAATACAATTTTTAGTTGTTGCTATTCCAAGAACTTAAAAAAACCTTAATTAAAAATTATCAATCAGGAATTGTGTGTGGCCAATTCAAGCATAAAATTCACCATCAAGGAAAAGTTTTTATCAGAAGCAAGTTCAAGTTGCCTATTAGAATTTTTAATGGGATTTTGTTTAGACGTTTCCCATGGGTTTAACATTTAATGTTTTCCACAGTAAAATTAATCTTTTCTCATAATTAAGTTTTACAAAGAAAATTTAGTGAGCTTTTCTCTACTAATAATGTTACTAAAGCAACTACTATATCTTTTTTCCTACCACAATAAAAACGTTTTTACACAATACTATACAATGCCAAAATAATTTCTTTATCATTTTCTATTGTGGGGATAATAAGGACCCTTGTAATATGTGATTTGCAGGTTATTTTAACAGAAAAACCTTATCGACTTACACAACAATCTGGCGAGTAAAGAGGGTTGCTGTCTTTCTCTGTAAAGAGGGAAAGAGAGAACCACAAGGTGGAGTTTTTTCAGCCTTCATGGAAAATATAAATAACACATCTCTTACTTTCTGTACTTGTACTTTACCCAATAGCCACAATTACTCAGAAAGAGCAATAATTCTCCTTTTATCCAAATGAGAAAACTCAGATGATATTGGCTTCTCTAAATATATCACTTGTATTAGTTTTCTCCTTGTTTAAGACAAAATACTTTTAAAAATAATTCGAGGAAGGAAGAATTTATTTTGGCTCACAGTTAAAGAATGTGCAAGGCATGGCATTGAGAATGGGAAGCAGCTGGTCACACTATGTCCACAGTCAGGAAGCAGGGAAAGATGAATGTGGGTACCCAGTTCCTTTCCCCTTTTGCCTGTATTACACAGCCCAGGATCCCAGTTCCTGTACAGTTGGGATGGGTTTTTCTCTCTCAGTGAAAAATCTTTGTAAATACCCTCACAGACATGCCAAAAAGTGTGTCTCCAAGTTGACAATGAAGATTAACTGCTACAAAGACCACACTTATTAGTTGTTGAATTATACAATCCTGGAAACCCAAGTAAGTAAGTACATAATATATTACTAAGATTGTAGGAGAGGGAATGGGAGAATTATTCTTACATGGGTGGGAACATTTGACTGGTAGGAATAGCACTTCACTAAGTCTCAAGAAAGGGCACAAAAAGTCTGTGACCTGAGAAAGCATGAACTGATATATTATTGAGAAAAATCAAGGAAGCATATGCATCATCCATAATTTTCAGGTCATGTGAGTCTTGGGATAAAAGAGCTACTGCAATAGCCAATTACAATCCTAGTTTACGTTTATTATTGAAGGATGGCTTTCTTGGAGGCTCCACTTTAAACCATCAGAGAATAGATCTCATCATTTGTGTGTGAGGTGGCACCTAAGGAATGAGGTGGGGTTTTTTCTAGAAGATGAAGTATGTCAAAGACTGATAAAGTGGGTTGTTTCTTTGGTCAGAAGGAAGAGCAGACACACATCACAGAACTGAAGAGCATGGTGCATTTGGGGAAACTACAAGAGTTTGTTTAGAAGTGAAGCTGGGAGGGTGCTAGGCTTCCTTTCAGACAGAAAGAAGAATTTACCTGTCACAGTGACCTGCTGACCTTACTCTGAGAAATGTGTCCAGGAAGGCCCAGGGACACAATCAGAAAATGAAAATTAAAACCATAGTTGTGGGGTCCTGGCAGAGATGAATTTCTTCACTTTCTCTGTGCTTCATTTTGCAGAAGGATTACAGGCTCTCCAAGCTGATTCAGAAATACATAGAATGAGAGAGTTGATCCGGCCATAAAACGGAGTGTTTTTAGATCAGGGAGAGAGACTGCTTGTCCCTAGAAAACCAGTCAAGTGGCAAATCTAGCACAGTGGGTACTTGAATCAGCCAAAGCAGATCTGGTTTCAGTGCCCCTTTGCTCTGTAGAGCAGTAGCTAGAGCAATAATCATGAAACGGAATAGCATGTTCCGTGGGTGAACCGAAATGTGAACTCGCCAAATAAAAAATATTCTACTTTACAGTCCACAGTGTTCATTGTTTGAAACTCTGAACAAAAATAGTCACATACACTGCTGCAGGGAAATCTATCAGAAAGAACACCCTCAAAAATGATTCTTCCTCTCCACTGTGGTTATCAGCTCACAATAGATGCCCGGTGAGGGATGGGACCTGGACAGCACCTCCTCTGTGTTGCCTGGCTTGATCTTGTGCTGGTCTTGTAAGGCAAGCACAGCTGCTGTTACTTCATGAGTACAATGCTAGGTGATGTTCTGAAGACAGCATTTCACAACCTTCCTCCCCATCCTCAGGCTCTTATACTCTTTTTACATCCTTTTTCTTGATGTTCCTTGAACTTTGGTGGTAGGCTGGTGTTGATGATGATGATGTCTCATTTAGGATATCTATGCACGTAGGACTTATTGGGTTATAAAAAGAAGGGCATGAAGTTGGGAGGGATCCATGTTGAGGGAGTTAAAGGAGGGAAATGGAGGGTGGGTATGATCATATTTCACTAAATACGTGTATGAAGTCCTCAAGAGTAAAGAAAATTATAATAAAAATAAATAATTCAAATAAATACTCATACTTCCTGGTGACCTAGGGAGACATATTGAAGTAACTCCAATGCTACCTTTGTCAGAAATGTGATATCATTGTTTTTTTATCCATTGGTTGAATGTAGGACTATGTACTACCACAGAGAGCAGAAAAAAAAAACCTCCAGCTGCATCAAAGGTAAGTTTGAATGGTTCCCAGTGATTATAAACTTATTGTCAGAATCGCTGTGTGCAGCTAGATCTACCTACAACAGGCATCTATTTTAGAACTGAGATATCTCCAAATTAATTCTTATTTTATTAATAGACAAAAGGAATGCACAAATTTGAAGCCCATGTACACATTCATAAAATCCAATGATCGTCAAATCAATTGTTGAGAACTTGAAGCGCTAAATTTAGGGAATGATGTATTAGGTCATTGACATAATTTAAAATTGTCGGTGTATGTTGACAATAAACACAGGCTGACATTTGGCCAGATGTGTTATTGTTTTGAAATTCTCAACGACAATGTGCTTCTCTACAGCACATAACAAGGGATGCCAATAATGCTCCAGCATTGCTCACCAGTACTGCCCTAGGTGTCACAAGATTTAAAAATGTTTTCTTTGAAAAATTTGTTGGCATGTGCAACCCAATATGATCATATATATCCTTCATTTCCCTCTGTAACTTCCTCCTTATACTTCCCCACACTTCCCCTCATAAATCCATATCTTTAAAATATAGTTCAGTTAGTGATGCTTGGTGCATGGATATGGAGCAATTACTGTAGCATGGGAAACCACTCAGTGACTACACCCTAAAAATAAAATGATTCTTCTTCTTTCTGTGATTATCCACTGCCAATAGCTCCTCAGTCAGGGGTGGGGCCTGCAGATCAGAGTTTTAGATGGTTTGATCTTGTGCATGCAACCATGACTGCTGCAAATTCCTGAGTGTGACAGACTGTCATGTCCAGAAGAGAGCACCTCATAACACTCCTCCCTATCTATCAGCTCTCTCATTCTTTCTGCTTCTACTTCCAGGCTTTTCTCTGCACCTTGGTGGCAGCTCTGTTTAGATGTTCTGTTTAAGGCTGAGCACCCAGTCTCTCATTCTCAGCACCTGATGAGTTATGCATCTCTGCAATGACTGCCATCCACAGCAAAAAGATATTTCTCTAATCAAGGTTGAAAGCAGCCCAGGTCGTTGGGCAGAAACACAAATCACCTTAGAAGGTGATTTGCCACAGAATCTTCGTGCATGGATTCACGAGCTAAACCAGTAAGTTCAAATCACATCTTTTAGCTTTCATAACTACTCCACCTTTGGCAAGTTCTTTGCTTCTACAATTTATACTCAATAAATATAGTTATAATAGTAACTTCATCATAAGATTATAGTGGAGGCTGAATTAGTTGGTATGGATGGTGTTCAAGTGAATTCTTCATCAGCTTTTCAATAATCAGGTCTAAGAGGTTGAAATGGAACACAATGAGAGAATGAAGTGTAGCAGATAAAGGGGCTAGAGTCCAGGCATATCCTATATTAGTGTAGTTTTTTCTGGTCTCTAAATAACGGATTATTATCATTATATAGACAAGTGGAATGACTGTTTTTAACAGGACCAGATGACTCAGAACCTTGAAGTCTGAAAACAGTGTCTTAGTGAAATTGTTTTGTGCAATGGTTATACTATTAATATATGACCCACAACATTCTCTATTCTTCTTACTGACTATGAGCTATAAATGGAAGTCACATATGTAATTTTAATTTATAGTAGCCATATTTTAAAATGAAAATGATTTATGTGAAATAAATTTTAATAATATATTAGCACAGAGCAGTCAAAAAATATTAACACTATAATTAATATAAAATTTGTAATTTAAGTCATGCCTAGTGGGGCAGGTCTGAAATGCTAGCTACTCTGAAGGGTGAAACTGGAGATGTACAAATTCAAAACTGACCTAGGAAACTTATTAAGAACACTTCTTAGAATAAAAAAATGAATAAAGGGGATAAAACATAGAGCTCAGTGGTAGAGGACTTGCCTACTGTGCTCAAGGCTTTGGTTCAATCCTCACTAACACACACACACACACACACACACACACACACACACAGACGGACAGACAGACAGTCGTAATTAGATATGACTCTCTGGCATTTATTGCATATTGTACCCTGGGGTCAGTCTCAAACAATCATGTCACAATTGCTCACCAGGCATAGGCAACTAATGGTCACTGTTCTAGATAGTACAGGTAGAGATCAATGCCCCCAAAGGTGGCATATACTGAAAATGTAAAGCAACTTCAACATTCTTTGGTGGTGCCACGTGCTGCATTTATATCATGTTCAGTTGAGTGAACATCCTGAGACAGTAAGGATGTCAGAGAGATGTCATGAACCTTGACATTTGCTATAACATAGGTGTATGCCAATCCAATGATGTCACAGTATTATTTTAAATGTACACTTTTGAGTTTTGTGCTGAAGAAAAAATGGAAATATACCATTTCCTTGGCAAATAGCTATGTTTTTTTGGGTTGCATTTTAAGATGAACAACTATCCCAGTTCATCACACTATTTTTTTTTCTGTCACATCGACCATTATACTGTAATAATTTTGTTTAGCAACACTGTTGGTTTCTTTATGAGTCTTGGCACATGTTTTATTGTCCCAATTATTTTTTCATAATGACTTCTGTCAGTTATTTTTTACTGTCTACTAAAAATTTGAGGAGGATAAATAATACATGAAGGAATGAGGGAACAAAACATTCTAAAAGGCACTCCTGCTACTCACTTCTGGTAAAACATTGGACTGCATAAAACACAAGCCAATGTGACACACGACTTAGTTGAATTCTTATAAGAGTAATTAAACCTCAAACTGTAGATTCAGAGATTGTCTGAGACTGGCCAGCCTGAGGGATGACCAGTCTGAATTTCATGGTTGGTGGAGCCTCAGAGAAGTTTATTGACTTTCTTAAAGGCTTTGAGATGGTTGATGGAAGGGATTCTGCAAAACAGCCTTCCTCTCAGCATATGAACTACTTCTACCTCCATTTCAGTACAATTCTCACGAGCTAATCTTCAAGGAGTCAGCTCACTTTAAAGTGACAAAAAATAGGGTAATTTAACCTTGACCTTTGCTGGATTATGAGGAGGAAGTAGCACATTTGATGAGTAAACTTTGCTGGATCAGAATGATTTTACTCTGTGAAGCAGTCTAGATTTTCAGTTCTTGATAATAGAGTCATTATTTTTTCAAGATAGCACTCCCTTGGAAGTTTAGACCATGAATTTTGGATTCTTGATAAAATCACTACCATGCTAATTGCTGAAACGAGTTAATAAAATCTGGCATTGGTTTTGGAGAGTATGCAGACTTTCACATCCACTAGAGGGAAATTGGCTGTAGACTTTTAAAGAGCATTTTGATAACATAAATCAAAAGCTTTCAAAATGTGTGTAGCCATTGGACCAAAGCTATAGTCTCTAGCTGATTCTTCCTGGTCAGCTTAGGTACTCTGTGTATTTACATTGCATGAAGTGCTTCCCATAGTACTGGAAGGTGAACACCAGGATAAAATCAAATCTCCTGCATACTATGTGAGTGCTTTAACACTCACCTACTTCTCCAGTCCTGTCACCATGTCTGATCCTTCTCAAGACCAGGGATCTAGGTATGTCTAGATGCTACCCATTTTATACATTAAGGACCTGAGAGCTGAGCAAATTTGAACAACTAGATTGTATCTGTACAACTGATAAGCAGAGGAGTGCTGTTTTTTAATGATTTGTCTTCAAATCCAGAAATGTGAACATTATGGTGAATGTTCTACAATATTTTATACATATTTTGTGTTAAGGGAGAAATGATGTAATTATATTACAATTTCAAAAATAGTTAAAAAAAAAAAAAGATGTAACTAGAGTTTTCCTGCCTGGCCCACAGTCAGGACAAACCTCTGTCACCCGCCAGCCAGTCCCACAGCTGCTCAGACCCAACCAAGTAAACACAGAGACTTATATTGCTTACAAACTGTATGGCAGTGGCAGACTTCTTGCTAACTGTTCTAATATCTTAAATTAATCCATTTTTATAAATCTATACCTTGCCACGTGGCTCGTGGCTTACCGGCATCTTCACATGCTGTTTGTCATGGTGGCGGCTGTCAGTGTCTCTCTCACTCAGCTTCCTGTTCTCTTAATTCTCTCTGTTAGTCCCGCCTATACTTCCTGCCTGGCCACTGGCCAATCAGTGTTTTATTTATTGACCAATCAGAGCAATTTGACATACAGACCATCCCACAGCAAAAAGAATTCAATTAAAATGCAGAATACCCAGTTAAGTTTGAATTTAGTATAAATGAAGAGTAATTTTCACTTCAGGTTTCCAAAGATTGCAAGGAATTCTATGCAGTATAAGATGAATATCCATCTTTGAATCTTATTTGTTTATCTAAAATTGAAACTTAGTGAGGTACCTAATATTTTTATTTGCTAATTGCTGTGAGCATCAGAGTCCCAGGCCTTAAGATATTTCAGAAGAATAGCAAGAACAGTATGTGGGAGGATTCTGCTCAGCCACAGTTTTGATCCAGCAGAGGACAACAACAGTTACCAAAGGTTGTAGCAGGCACACTTCATACCACTTACCTAAGCCAGAACCTTCATCTAGGGCAGTTGTTCTCAACCTTCCTAATGTTGCAACCCTTTTATATGAGTCTTCATGTTGTGGTGACCCCCAACCATAAAATTATTTTCATTTATACTTCATTATTGCAATTTTGATACTGTTGTGGAATCATAATATAAATATCTACATTTTCGAATGGTCTTAGGTGACCCCTGTGATAGGGTCATTTGACTCCCAAAGAAGGATCTAGAGAGAGTGCAAGAATATTTTATGTTGTATAACCATGCAAAAATCAATTCTATTCTCTCTAAGGGGGATATTTGAATTGTTGAAGAGTTATGAAGGAATAAACAGTGTCATATACCTAATAAGTAGAGAAAAAATGCTCATGGTGGTGAATAGATAGATACAACCCCACAGGTCACAGTGAATTCATATACTGGGCAAATAATTGAAAGGGAGAGTTGGATAATAAAGAAAAATATAATGTCAATCAATGTCATTACTGAAATTGCTAAAGAAATGAACAGACATAATATAGACAGATGGATCTTACCTGGTTTCCTAGAAACACATCTGATAACATGTGCTGGAGTTTGTGTGACAATACATTGTAAGGATGTGAGGAAAGGCAGGATTCAACAGATGGGGAAGTTCAACCAGTAAATACAGAGAACTCAGTCCACAGTGTGCAAGCACTACAGACAGGATGATTCTTCAGGGTTGTCCCTATCTGAAGCAAGAAGCCCGAGTTTTCTGCACAGACTAGTTATTGGCTATATGAAGGTATGTAGTCTTTGTCATGGTACATCTGTCTGGCTGAAGGCAATTTCTAGAGAGCAAGGCAAGTTGGCACTATCTGCTTCCACTGTGAAGTACCCCCAGGAGCTGGGAAGAGGAATGCATCAGTATTGAAGGAGACTTAAGAGGCGGGTATTGTTCAATACAGCATGCTTTATAATTTATTCCTGTCTTTGCTCAGATTTACTTGCTTTCCATTTAAAATTTTCCCCCACTGGGATCAACTTCTCAGGATCCTGTATGGTACCTCCTTGGAGGAAATACAAGGAAAGATTAGAACAATGAATGCTATCCCTTTCCTTTGTAGCTGAGCTTGGAGTGTAAATGTTGGAGATCACAAGGCCAGAGCTCTTGGCCACTATGACTTGAATCACAACTTTAATATTTGACCACTTTCTGTCAAGATTAGGCAAAGAGTGATACCTACTTGTGTATCAGATTAATTTTTATTTGTACTCATATGAAATGGAAGAGAATCTTTTGTGAACATGAGGGCCATTACCCAACTCATCCAGATGATCCATTGGTCATTTCCAACAGCACGATGAGTCCATTGTATGTTGGCATTCTAGCAAAATGGGTCTGAAGTAACCATTCGATAGCCACAGCCTGAAGTTCTGGAGGATGTTTACTCTGTCTCCTATCTGGGCATTTGGTGGTGTGGACAGCCTGGAAAAAGGAAGGTGACTATATGCAGGGTTAGCACCCCCCATGTGTGGACAGTTCTCAGCCACACTTGTACTGTACCTGAATCATCAAACATAGGTTTGGAGGGAAACTCATGATATTTGCTACTATGCATTCATATCAAGAATGTGACTAGTGACTGAAGAGTGTAAAAGTCAATTCCAAATCATTGAGAATGAGTAGCAAGATAAGTCAAATGTCTCTGGGCTTCAGTCAAAGAAGTCAAGAGGCAGTTTACAACCCTAGCATCATAGGAAATTTAGTGAAGAAACTGTTGAGTAGGTTGTGTTTATACAGTTAGGAATATATTTGCAACTAAAACTAGGTTTTATATATACATACATACATATATATGTAACTGTTGTTAAAGAAATAGAGACAATGACTTTGAGAGAAAGAGCAAAGGGGGATACATAGGGAAGGTTGGAAGGAGGAAAAGTAAGAGGGAAAATGATGCAATTATATATATATAATATATATATATTAATATAATTTATTATTTCTCCTCACCCTTTTCTCTTCCCAAACCCTCTGATATGCCCCTCCCTATTCTCCTTCAAATCCATGGCTTCTTTTTTTCACTGATTGTTTTGGCATGGATATATGTTTATATAGACATACTCCTAAATATAACCTGCTTAGTCCATATGATCTTACTTATACGCATGTTTTCAGGACTCACCATTTGGCACTGGAAAACCAATTGGTGTAACCTTCCCCAGGGAAGACTACTTCTTCCACTCCCAACTTTTCTCAGTTGCTTGTAGTTCTTTGCATAGGGTTGAGGCTTCGTGGGCTTTTCCCATTAACATTGTCCTTGTTCAGTTCACATTTGAGCATTCAAGTTGATGAGACTTTGTGGGTATAGCTTCTGATATTACTGGGTGACAAAATCGCATAGCAAATTCTCTCATCCACTGGCTCTTGCCATCTTTTTGCCCCTTCTTCTGTGATGTTCCCTGACCCCTTCGGTGCAGAAGTGCTTTGTAGATGTATCTATTGGAACTGGGTTTGCCAATTCTGCATTTTGATTGGTTGCAGTTTTCTACAGTGGTCCTTGTCTAGAAATGGAAGAAGGGAAATGATGTAATCATTTTTAATTTTTTTAAATTAATAACATTTTAAAACTAAAAATAAATACATCTTAAGGGAAAAAACTGTGGTCAATAAGACAGTGGGTGACAAAGACAGGCAATTTAGAGGGAGGCTGTAGCATGAGAATTTATGTATGATATAGAATGCACAGTGAAAATAAAGTCAGATGGGTCCAGCTATGCAGTGTGGCCCTTCTATCGCACAAGTCGTTGGTCCTCTCACACTACTATATGCTACTGTGCTTGTTTACTGAATGACATCATTTAGAGAGCTGTGTGTAGAATGCACATTTTAATATTTGGACCACTCTGGCATGAAACATGTGTCTATTATCTACTTCTCTTGTGTTACCAGATAACCTTTGAGGCAAGCACTTTGAAACAATCCATAACTAAGAAATTACAACAGACAGGAAGAAGAACAAAATCAGAGCAAGTCTCCCTAAGATACCAGTTCCATTTGATCTTTAATGTGTTTGATATGAAAACGATAGAGGAATGGACCCTGGATCTCAGACCAGAGGTCCGTAAACATGCAGACCACAGTGGGATTGTGATAAGTTTAGAGTTTCTGCTGGTATGATGGCTAGGTATAGGACTAGCCCTTGTGGGTAAAGGCATTTATAGAGTGGAGTAAAGACTGAAAAATTTGTGCTGAGGTTTTATCAGAATTAAAGTTCACTAGGATATAATATTAGGAATTTTATAAGTGTTCATTTAAAACTAGATAATAGAACCAATAATCATCTTTTATGCTTTAAAACAAAACAACATTTAGAAAAAAGACCCAGAACCAACCTACCATTTTACTTCACCTAATTGTTTTCACCTTATGCAAAAGTAGTCATTTATTTATTTATTTATTTATTTATTTATTTATTTATTTATTTATTCAATTTAAAGGGGAGAGAGAATGACTGACATAAACAGGAGGAGCATTGTTTCCTGCTTTGCACAGATGGAGGGAGCTGAGTCGTCCAATCCCATGTTCATCACCCTTTTCCTTGTTTCTTCATTTCAAGCCCATAGTGACTGCCTGTAGCTAGAGTTTTCCTGCCTGGCCCACAGTCAGGCTAAATCTCTTTCACCTGCCAGTCCCACAGCCGCTCAGACCCAACCAAGTAAACACAGAGACTTATATTGCTTTCAAACTGTATGGCCGTGGCAGGCTTCTTGCTGACTGTCCTTATATCTTAAATTAATCCATTTCTATAATTCTGTTCCTTGCCACATGGCTCGTGGCTTACCGGCATCTTTACATGCTGCTTGTCCTGGTGGTGGCTGGCAGCGTCTGGCAGCGTCTCCTTCCACCTTCCTGCTCTTTTTATTCTCTCTGTTAGTCCCGCCTATACTTCCTGCCTAGCCACTGGCCAATCAGTGTTTTATTAGCAACACATTTGCCATACAGAACATCCCACAGCAACTGCCCTCTGTGATCATTTATTTTTATAAAGAATTTAAGAAACGAATATTTTCTCACTGCGCTATGTGGTCTTTGTTTCCTCTCTGAATCCACATGTTGAAAGCCCCAGAGTGACAGGTAGTATTTGGAGGAGGACTCTCTGGGAGATGATGAGATAGGAGTGTGGAGTCCTGAAGGGAGGGATTAGTGCCCTTATAAAGCAGATCCCAAGGAGCTTAATTCTCTTCTATTGTCGGAACCAGAAAAATGGACCTCCAAAGACATTGAATCTGTCTTGACCTCAAAGTTCTCAACTTTTAGAACTGTGAGTAAAGAAATGTTTCCTGTTTCAGCCTTTCAGCTGTAACACTGGCTGGAGCCAATGAAGACACAGCCACTAGAGTTTTGTAATGCTCAACTGGGTAGAGCAGTTGACAGGTGAGTTAAGAAGTGTATAAACTAAAAGACCAAAACAAAGAAACTCTGAAGATCATGTTCCCAAGTGGCTACCTTTCACCCAACAGCCATGGACTGAGTTCCACACAAATCTTTCGGGGCTCTGTGTTGTGTTCTGAGAGCCATTGTTATGAAATTTTTATTTCTCATGCAAACAAGCTCTTAAGTTGTTTTCAAAGTTACTTTCACAATTATTCTTTGCATTTTAAGTAATGAAATTAATCTAATTTAATTACTCTTTTTAATGCAAACCTATTGCATGTCTACATTGATTTTTCTCATTTCCATATTATTCTCAATCTCATTTCAGCCTGCTTCCCTTGTCATTGCTATTATTTATTCTGATGGTTGTAACATTTTATTTATGTTTATTGAAGTTGATAATTTTTAATCATATAAGTGTATGGGACAAAAATGACATTATGATTTATGAATTTAATGTATAATAAATAAAGAAGTTAGTTAACATATCTGTCGCCTCTAATGTTGGATATATTTTGCTATGAAGTCATTTAGAATTTATTGTCTTAGCAAGTCTCAAATGTATTCTATTATTAATTATATTTTGCATATTGGGACACAAAGTGATGTTATGATTTATAAATACATTGTGGGACAATGAAACCAAGCTAGTTAGCATAGGTGTCAGTTACCTCAAATAATGAACATGTTTTGTCATGAGAATATTTAAAATTTACTCTCTGCAAGTTTGAAATGTGAACACTCTATTATCAATGCTATTCAGTGTGTTGTTGAATAGAGATGAAGACAAAATAAAACATGTTCCTCCTGACTGAGGTCTTATACCCTCCCGCCATCATCTCCCTGATTTTGAATGGTAGTATTAAATCTGTTCAAAAGAAAATTCTAGGCAAGTGGTAGTTGGGAGGAACATCTTATTATAGATGCATATTCTTGCATCTCTGGACCCCAAATTTATTTCTAAAATTTTCTATGTATTAGGAAATGTTAAGCAAGTTGAACCAGAGTTCTCCTATGAGTTCATAGTATTGATGGAGGGATATGAAGACATGATGCATCAGACATCCACAAGATCTGTAGTTAAAGTGGGATCCACATTGAGACTGTCTAAGGCAATCATGAAATACACTACAGAGGAAGTGATATCTGAGCAGGAGCTTGAAGTTTAGACAGGAATTCTCATGATAGAGAAGAGGATGAGGAAGAACACTCTTGTGTATGTGAGCATTAGCTGATGACTCTAATTTGGTTAGAGTTGGTAATGTCCAAATCCGCTAGGGTAAAGGGAAATTTAGAACATTAGTTTATCAGAAACGAAAAGGACTGACTTTGGCAAAATCTGATGACTTAGAAAGAAAGAAAGAGAAGGGAGAGAGGGAGGAAGGGAAGGAGGGAGGGAGGAATGGAGGAAGAAAAAAAGAAATGAAATTCAGCATAAAATACAAACTTTAAGATGATTCCAGGTGGAAGACAAGCAAATGTGCTTCTAGGCATAGTCTGACCAGGAGTCCAGGCTGTGTCAGGGCTGTCTTTTCTATGTAGATGTCTCTGTGGTGTTGAGACCCAAAGAATTCAGACTAAACTCCCATCCTTTATCAGACTAAGAGTTTTAAATACAGTGGAAGAAACTCATGGCCCACCGAAGAAATCTTATACAGCATTAGTGGCAGAAAAAATGATTTTAAAATATATTTTCTGTTTAAAAGTCGAGCCCTTAAAATGCTTAGAGCTTTTGACTTTATATTTAAGGAAGGATGAAGATTCTTCATGGCTGCAAATACTGGTTTTGCTCTGTTATTTGTGATACTGCTTCTGAAGCACCTAAAGGATCTCATGACCTTTGTTTGTAGCCTCTTGTTGACTCCAGGCATGTACAGACTTTCTGTAGGGTGTACTTTGGGCACACAAATGGTTAGAATTTCAAAACCAAACTTCCTGTATATATCTCAACCCTGACAGCTACGTGAATGCACCCTGTGCAGCCTTGAGAAGTGAACACTGTGTTTCTGTGGGCAACAGCACTGGTGGTGGAGGGTGGAGGGCAAAGCAACATTAGGATGCTTTCAACTAATAGATCTTCATTATGTCGTCAACAGATCAAAGCCACTTCCTAGTGTCCACCCTGTAGATATTTCTTCAACACCAGTGATCTCATATACTTTTCCTTTTCAGGATGAAGTTGCTTTATTGTTTCCATTATTGCATGGATGACAATACACTGTTGTGGTAACTTCAGATAATAAATATTGTACAGAAAGTCAGAAAAGAGTCAAACATTCTGTGTGTTCTGGAGCCAGGTTAGTGGAATACTCACCTTGCCATGTGTTAGCTGTGTGCTCTTGGGTAAGCAAACATCTTCTGTTCTTGTGCCCATGTTTCCTTGTTTGTCAAAAGGGAAATAAATAAAATGGATGTCTCATTGGATCAATAAGTGGTTTGGTGAAAATAAATAAAATAGATGTCTCATTGGATCAATAAGTGGTTTGATGAAATTCTGCATTCAAAATTGCACCATTAAGATTGTTGAGTGGGGCTTTCCAGAATGCGCACGAGCAAGGTTAGATGCAGGGAATCTTGTTCCTCACTGTCTAAGAAATGGCTTCACTTTCAGAATATGCACTGTGTATGTCTTGTCTGAGTGCCTGGATCTTTGGTGAAGTGGCCAGACCTACTGATTCAAAGTCCAGGAAAGTGGTGAATATGTTCAGAGAACAGCCCTTGGCCAAAAAGAAAGACACTTATGACTGGTATCCATATCACAACATGTATTTTGCGCTCATGGGCACACTCCGTTTCCTTGGCCTTTACAGAGATGAGCATCAGGATTTTATGGATGAGCAAAGACATTTAAAGAAGCTCTGTGGAAAGGGGAAACCAAGGAAAGGAGAAGGGAAAAGAAGAAATAGTATCAGTTCACCAAGAAAGAAAATTCCTTCTTCAGAGACTAAAGAAGTGTATCTCATTAACTTTTCACACATTAGGGGAAGGTGACCTTCATCAGTAGACATCAACCCCATGTTTGCATGCACTTCTGTTAAGCTGTGGCTGGTTTCTTGAAGATATTCTAATTCTTCAAAATTATATTTACAATGGTTTTGTAATCTGAAAAAAAAAGAATGTTGACTTTTACTGTTATTGTGATACTATTCTCCCCCATGAAGCACCAGCATGATCTTATATGTAAATAAATCATATTAACCATGCTGATTCAGGACAGATCTTAAAACTTGGCACATTATTGGATCCATTTCCAAGTCAATGCATTTGAATCACTGTCCTCTTAAATCACCATCAGTAGTTGGAGCAATGGAAGTTAATCTTCATTTGCAAAGAGCTTATAGCAGAAAGTTTGTGTGAGGCTTTGTTAAAAAGAGAGAGAGATGGATGCTGAGCAAGGGGTGTTATGTTTTGCTTCCTTGCTGTTTCTTTCCAGATCTAGAAACAGACACATCTTTCATGATGAACATTGTTTCCCTCCAACACATGGGGAAGTGGGATGCAGGACAAAACAATCTCTACTGGAGAGCAAGAAATTCGGGATAGACCCAAATAAGCTTCAGCTTTCTATAGTTCAGTCTCACTAAAGCCAGGACAGAATTCTCTCAAGTTTTATTATTTTTTGGGGGGAGGTATTTACTGGAAAAGGCTACTGTTTACTCGTCTAGTGAATAGTAATTGACATGAATCTTGAGACACTGATAGTTACCCATCTTTGTGACACTCATTCACATCTCTTTTTAACTCTAAACTGTTCTGTTCATATTCTTCACTACCTATATCCATGTAATGTCCCAACATTCTTACTCTTTCTTACATTACACAATTTGCCCATAAAAATCTCTTAAAATTTCCTTCAAACATATCCAAAGTTGAATAATACTCACCATCTACTCTTAAGGTATTTTGGGTCACACCACTGCTAATTCTAAGAACTTTGTCAAGTTTCTCAATTCTTTTCCCTGCCCACATTAGGGATAGTCCAACTTCAAAGAATTAAGAAGGTCTTGTCTCATACTCAAAATACAGCTATGATTACCTCTTTCTCTAGCAGCACCAGTCAAAGCCCTTAAAATGGTTTATAATGATCTATCTCATCTGGTTCTTCTCTTGCCTTTTCTCCCATGACTTTCTCCTGAAGTTGATTTCAGTTATGCAATATCTTTCGTCAGTGATTATTAATCTGCATTGATAATGTTTAGTAGTGACTCCATAAGAGTGGAAATATTGTCTCTTGATGAAAGTTCTGAAGTTGTTACAAGAAACCAGAGTTACTGTACTTGTTTCTTATTTGGGGGAATTCCAAAGAGGTCATTAAACATCTGTGAATTACCAGTATCTTCTATTTTAAATTCTTCCCTTGTTTATTATATCTGTCATATGATAGGTGCACAATAAATAAGTACATGATGTCAAGTAACATAACGTATTACAATGCTTTGTAAACAAAGTCTTGAACATTGTAAAGGATTTTTATGGGTTGGAGTAATCCTTCAGATCCCCATGTAAGGATGGAGAGTGTGGTGATAAAGTCACTAAGATTGTTTACATTTGACATGAAATATCTTTTATCAATTTAGCTTGATATTTTAAAAAGTGAGTGACACTTTAAACTCTTCACAATGAATGAGGTGAAGTTCACATTATTATTGGTGCCTACCATTTTTCTGATTCCTTTTCTTTTCCCATCATTAGATGACTAGACTTCCCTGTATCATTTCATTTAGAAGCAATCATGTGACCAACCCTGACCAATGAAACAAGAGGACATAGTGTTTGCCTGCTTCTCAGTTGAGATGGTGAGAAACTTCTGCATATCTCTCCAGTTGATCTTAGTCGTTTCTTTCAGGGACATTCATGGAGAAGATCTCATATTGAGTTGGGGGAAACTTGAAGAGCTGCCCAAAGATAAGCCAACACTGAATGAATGAGAAAATAACTTTTCAGGATGTCTAGGTTTCAGGAGTTTTTCCCAAGGCTTCACAACAAAGACAATTCTAAGGAGTTATCAGGAGTGCAGCGGGCTGTACACTGAATCTCGACAGCACTCTTTTCTCACTTTTTATGTGACCCCATTTAGAGCCTCTGTGGTTTACAAAAACACATCTTGACCCCTGTTGGTCTTTGCTAAGACATGGCTTTCTGTGCTTTGAGTCTTGTCCTGGTCAGGAAATGTTTTGATTCTGTTGGAAAAGTTTAAGTGCAATCCTTATGATATTGCTTTTTTTTCCTGACTGTTTCCATGTTTTTTGTACACTTCAGCATGGCTGTTGATAATCAGTATCTTTCCCTCTCTTTTTGGATTGAGACAATAAATTTATAATTATTTAATTCTCCGGCTCATTTACTAATCAATCCATTGTTGATGGATAATTTAGAACATCATCTTTCCATTGTGCTGATTGTAAATTGATAAATGTCACTGTTGCCTGATTAACTTAATTGCTTGGGTTTATATCAAGCTTATCCATTTAAAAATTGACTTTTCTTCTTTGTGGCATGCATCTTCCTTCTGAGTTACCTAAACTTATTCATGAGGTACATTCTTTACCGACTTGTTGATGAAGATCTATCAAGGGCTAAATCTCTCAAATTTTATCTTATCATGTCTATTTTATCATCTCTTCATTGACAGTTTAAGTGGGTATAAAATTCTAGATTGACATCTCTTTTCTTATCTATGTTCTGATGATACATTACTTTATGGTACATTAATTTTTAATATCTCTGTCAAGAATTTAATACTGGTCTGAAATATATTCATTATGTTCCCTCTATGACTGCTTCTTTTTCCTTTAATTCCCTGCATTTTTCACTAAGGTGCCTAGATTCAGATCTGCTCTTATTTATCCTGCTTATAAACTCATTGCTATTCATATAGTCATCCTTGCTCTTGTTCAGTGCTTTTAATGGGATATTTTTTAGGATGATATGTTGAGGCACTCTTTTTCAGTTATTTTTCATTTTTCTCTGAGCAATCTCAGGATATTTTTCAGTGTGTAACATGAAATGCATTCTTCTATAGGATTTGTGTTGAACTAAGGGATATTGTAAACTGAACCTGGAAACCTGTGGTAAGGAGGTTCATATTTGGATTTCAATACATTTAATAAGTGTAGCAGTAAATTAGAATGATGATTATACTAAGAAGCCTCACCATCCATTCTTAGACATCACCCCACCTTGTGTGTCTCTATTCTTTGTGTTCTCTCCTTATGAAGTTATGAATAGACACATCTTGACCCCTGCTAGAGCATCACATTCCTTTTGTTATTGCTTCTCTTGTTCTCTCTGTTTTCATAGATATTTTTCTCAAACATCATTTCTTTTCTAAAGTATTAGTTGTAGCTATTTTATTGCTTTACTCCCCTGTTGGGATTTTCTCTTTTCATTTTTTTTTTATTTGTGGGAATTCTTTGTGTCTGTTCTTTTATTTACATCATTCTTTTCTTATGTACCCAATTTATTTTTTATGTCTATAATCATTCAAGACCTTTTTATATGGTCTTAATTTCATGTTCCCATTATTTAGAATCCTTGATGTTCTAAGCGAATTTGATTTTATTCTGACATTGACCACAATCTGCTTGCTTGTTATACAGATAAGGGATTTTGAAAAGGGTCATGAACAATTTGAGTTCAGAATGCATGGATTTGAATCTTGACCTAGTCAATTTTAAAGTGAGTGATCTTTATATTGACTCTCTTTGCTTCACTTTCATTATATTTTGAGCATATTAATAGAACCCATCTTTTTCACACATTATGTAGTAATGCTATAGTTAAAATAAAATAGAACCTAAAATACAGTAATTATCCCAGGATTTTAAGTATCAATATCATCACCATCACCTTTGTGAACTTACTTTTATTGGGCCTCCATATTTTTTTATCCAATGGGTGCTGATGGAGGTTGTACTCAGTAATTTCAAGAGATTCTCCAGTATGAAACCATGCTCTATTTTAATTTGTAATGTTTTTTGTTTGCTGAGCAAAAGGAGAGTATAATTTCTGCTGAGGATCAGCAGGCTCACACTGAGATTTGAGAAGACCCAGTAAGTAGGAATGGCAAATAAATTAAGGAATTTTGTCATCTGGGATGCATACCACAGGCCTTGTCTCCACTTAACTTACATGTTTTCATTGATGGGCAGATAATGAAAGAGAAGAAAGAAAGCTGCTAAAGTTGGACACGTACTGTTCTTTCCTAAGCTCATATATAAGCTGTCATATAAGTTGCCATGAAGGGATCAGGGAACTGGAACAGAGACTAGAGTAACACTGAAAGACGTCCCTCTGCATGGAAACAAGAAGCCCAGGGAAAGGTTTCCTTTCACGATCATGTGCTTTCTCTACCATGGGCTTGTTAAAAATTCATCTGTGTTCCAGGCCAGGCAGTGCGTGTGTGTGTGTGTGTGTGTGTGTGTGTGTGTGTGTGTCCCCATGCATGTGTGTCCGTGCATGTGCGTGTGGTGTGGTGCAGAGTTAGTTATGCTACTAGACAGTTTTTACAAGTTCACACACTTGCCTGTGGCATAATAGGTCAAATGTCTGCTTGGCAGAGGTCTCAATTCCACCCTCCCATCTTCCCTTTCCCTTTCCCAAAGCTCAGAGCGAGTGCTGATTACCAGTTGATTATTTACTAATTGAGCAATCGAATTGTTTTCATACAAAAACTCAGCTGTACACTTTAAAGGACGTGCTATTTTCTCTAGGAAATGTGGACATTTTGAAGCAGGTAGTTGAGGTAGTTGGGTTAGCTGGCCTGCTGTGTCAGGACTTGGAGGCCCCTGTGATAGACTGGACAATAATGTCTGCCTGTTCTGTGTGTAGTCCTTTGTTGTGTCTTTTGCTTATTTTTCTCTCTTCCCTTTTGTTTGATGATCTGTCTGATGACATACCTCTTTGTCTTTCCATGTTTTATTATCTTTCTGCTACTCGCCTCTCTCCTCACCTGTCCTTGCATTTTACTTTGTCGGTTTCATTATTTATTACCAATGACATGCCCTTATTAGAAAAGTTTGTTAGTTTATTTTCAGAATTGAGCTGCATTCTTGATCCGAAGAGAGAACTTATTTAATATCTGATGAATAAAGATATTCATTTTTGTGATGGGTGATGGTAGCGCATGCCTTTCATACCAGCCATCAGGAGGCAGAGACAGGTGGATCTCTGTAAGTTTGAGGCCAGCTTGATCTACAGAGTGAGTTCCTGGACACCCAGGACTACACAAGGAAACTCTGTCTCAAAAAACAAAAACAAAAACAAAAACAAAAACAAAACAAAAGAAATTCATTTTGCCCTTCAGACAAAATGCAATCTGCTGCTTTGGACCCAGGCTGCAAGTGTGTGCCTATTAGAAGACACAAATTAAGCATGCTTTGTCTAATCTTACTCTTCTCACCACTACTACTGATGTGACATCAGTTGTTCGGATGCTTTGACCACTTGCTGTCTGCCAGGATCTTTTCTACCATGAATGTATGCGTTCATAAATCTGCATTGTCATTGTAGAGGAAACATATTGTTATCTGCTTTTTGGCTAATAGTGACATCAAGAACCTAAATAACTTGCTTCTAGTGTTTCTCATGGAACATTTGGCAATATGTGGTATGATTTCTGATTTCACCATAGAAAAAGAGAGGACTATCTATCAGTGTTCTTCAGGTAGAGTCCAGAGATGTTGCATAAGCATCCTACCATGCACAAGAAACCACTTGACTAAATAACTTCATATAGATTTTATTTTGCATACTCTGTGATCGAAGAGATTCCTCCTAACTAATATAGGTATTTGCCATTGCTCTTGGTTACCTTAAAGTACTTGAGGGTAAGATCCTGTTGCTGAAGACATCATACACTTCAGTCACAGGACTTGGAGGAATCAGGATGGCACTGACCTGGAAGCCGTCCCCAATGGTTTGTTCTCATAGCATGACAGGTGCCTTGAAATTTGCCAGATGGGAAAAAAAGTTATCAATAGTCTTACCCAGCTGTAAATTCTGTCAACTAAAACAACTACTGTTCTGGTGATATAGGCTCAATGATGCAATAGTGGCACTGGTATCTTGGGGATAACCAACTGCTATCTGATGATAGGTAAGGACCACTAAATAGGAGAGAACTCATGGCCGGTATTTTAAGCTTAGCTAAGAACCAGTGACTGGATAGGTCGTAGATCCTGGAGGAGAATTTACTACTCTCATTGTGCTAAATGGATAGACTATCCAGCTTCATTATAAGTACTTATCTTTATATCCATAGGCTAGTGTAGCTCTCAACTGGCATCAAAGAAGTTTCTGTTTGCAGCAGAGGGAGGTTACTTCAGATAACCACAATTGCCCAAAGTGTAAAGAATAAGCGACTATCAAGTGTCCATAGTTGGGACATCGGTTACACATTTACACTCAACTCTCATGAAATATTATGGAAGAAAGGACAGAGCAATGATAAATGCCAGAGGACTGAGAGAACTGCTATGAAATAATGTCCCCTGTACATGACAGGGCTGCTATATCCATGAGTACTCAACAGCTATGGGTGTCTGCACAAGACCATCATTTAGGACCCCAATCTGGTTAGTGCTTTGGAGTCCAAATTAGCAACCAACAGCATTCTCCCTGTGGCTCAGATCTGCCATTGCATGGGCTTCACAAGTCAGATCAGGATATTTGGTTTCAATGCCTCCGTTCTGAGATTGCTACTGAAAGTGACTCTTCCCAACTGTATTTTCTCAATGCCTGGCTACAGAAGGGTTAGAGCAGTGGGGATGCTTAAGCACTGTGCACTAGAGATGGACAGGAGCCCTTTGGTTGACTCTGAGCTATGAGGGATATCAGACAGGCAAAATGTACTCTAGCTATGATAACGAAAGTGGTTCACATCATTGGCTAATTCCTAGGTCTATTAAGGATTTTTTTTTTCATAAAAAGCAAGACTGTTTAATTTAAGTACCTTAGAATCTCACAGAAGACCTTTGTTAGAATGACTTAAGCTTCTCTTACCTCCTCACTCAGATTATTTCAGAAATGGGAACAATTATGTCACCTCATGGAACAGCTCTGAGTATGAGTGTTTAAGTAAGCAAAAGGCTTGGACAACCTGGTGTATAGGGAGCCTTCGAACCTTGTTATTAACTTCTGAGATTGTCATATAATTCAGAAGGCTCCTTTGTTTTGCCTGCTTTCTCTCTTCAGAAGCTAAGTCTGAGACTGCTAAGTGATATCCAGCTAAGCTACAGACCTGTGCCTATGTGACTCTGGGGCCTGGACTTTGAGCTGCTGGACAGAATTCAACCGTATTTCTCTAATTCACAGACTTTCAGGCTGTGGCTTTATTTGGAAGTCTTTGCATATATTAGTTTAGATGACCCAGAATAGAGCGGGTCCTAAAATTGCAAAATGGGATTCTTCCCTAGAACTGTTAGGCAAATGCATAGCTCTGCCCACAGTTTGAGGTAATGTTTCCAGTCTCTAGGTCCAGAAAAAAAATTATTTCTGTGGTCTTAAGGCATCCATGTTGTGATTGTTTTCTTTGGTGGTCCTGTGAAATAAAAACTGTCCGAGTAGTCCTTGTCACTGCTGATAGCACCAGTCCTGGCCCCAGATGAAGCCCCTGTTTTGTGAGTGGAAGATCTGAATTCTCCAGGCAGCCTTTCTGGTGCCTGACTGGCAAGGTTATTTTAAACTGAACCTTGTGAAGGTTGTATTGAGGAATTCTCTCACTTTTCAGTAGGAGTCAGACTTATACATCAATATGCATTTTTTTAAATGGCAGATTGCCAAAAGGTCTTCTCAGGTGTCTAAAGGGTAAAACAGACTTCACTTAAAATTTTTATTCATTTTCTATTTTTATGTCTGTGAGTGTTTTGCTGACATGTCAATATGTGCATATCATGTGTGTCTGGTGCCTATGAGACCAGAAAAAGGCGCTGAATCCCCTGGAACTGGAGTTCCAGATGCTTGTGAGGCACCATGAGGGTGTTGGCAATTGAACACAGGTCCTCTGTAAGAGAAACATGTGGATTTGACACCTGAGTGATCTCTTCATCCTTCACTTTTTGATGGTTGTAGTCTCCAGGCAAAACCCATCACCACCACCACCACCACCGCCACCATTATCCTCTTATTGTCATCAAAATAATTCACAATGTTGTTGTGCCAAACACTACACAAGTTGTATTAAATGAGTTATCTCATTTAATTCTCCTTAAACTATATTGGGTAATAATACCATCCATTTCGGAGGTGTGAAAATTTCTTAGAGTACAGTGTGTCACAGTGGGATGGAATACATGTAGCTGGCCACAAAGCTTGTCACAGGTCTTTAGATATCAGCCCTGATGCACTCACTTTCGCTAGAAGAAGCAAAATCAAAATCAACTGGATACCAACCACATTTGCAATAATAGTCTACTTTCTCTGCTATAACAGGTGAGGATTAAAATCACTCTGGCCACCTTGAGTCCAGCACCCTTTAAATGAGGGGCAGTCAGTAGAATGAAATTACTGATTTCAGTGTGAGGAGTTACAAAAGAAAAGGAGAGGAAAAAGAAAACAAGAATCTGAGATTAATTTGGAATGCGATATTGGCACTGTTGGTTCAGAAAATTATCAAAGTACAAAACCTTCAGACTTTAAATAAAAAGGACAATTTAGTGAAAGCCTGTTAACTATCAGACCCCATTTTATGCATATTTCACATGAATTGCTAATATAGCTTCCAAGGTAGTCATCAAATATCACTGTTTTGAAGTTAATAAAGGGAGGCTTAAAGATAGCACGTGGGAAAAAAAAGACCTCTTACGTTTCTGACTCTTAACAATACTTCTAATTTACATGAATTAAGAAATGTAGTAATTAGAATTTTTGAGAAAGTATTTTGAAGGGTTTAACATAGATTGGTTCACTTAAATCTCACAGGGACACTTTTGCTTTTAACTGTTTTAACAAAAGGGCATATAGGTGAATATTCTCCCATTAGATTCTCCTGTTAGATGTTCTTACTGGGTGTTTCAGAGTAATACAGGAGCCATAATGGTCAGCTCAACTATTGGCCAGATGACTGCAAAGTGTGAAGCTACCTTCCTACTCTCTAGTTTACTCATTGCATCAGTAGAAATGGAGTATACATTTCCCTGGGCTTCATTTTTTCCTAACTGAAAACGTGGATGTTAATACTTTCCTAAATTTGTAATAAAATGTACTTAAATACATAGTAGAGTTTCTACTTGAGGGGAGGACTAATTGTGAGCCTTGTGGGTTTTTTGTGATAGGTTTATTAATGCATGATATATATGCAAAGAACTATATATTTAATGCATGAGGCTTCTGAGTTTAGACATTTGCAAACACCTATGATATCAACACTACAAACAAGGTAATAGGTGTATATGATACTGCCCCAAATATTCCTACTGTATGCACACTAAAATAAAGTAGTTTTGAGCTTTGGAGACACATATTCCTTTGTTAAAGACCTGGTTTTGTTGTATAAGTTGTTTCATAAATTGGAGCTTTGAACACACACACATGCACGTACACACGTTTGTGGCTGCTGTTGAGACAGAGTCTCTGTAGACATATCTTGGTAATGATTGCATGACAATCATGCTTCATTCTACCAAGTCTTAGAGTTATATGTGGGAACACCATGCCTTCATATATTTATCTACCATCCTACCTATCTGTGTGTTTGTCTGTTTCCCTGTCCATCTCCTTCCAAATCCTGTATTTCTTTAATTGAAACTGAGAAAAGAAAAGATAAAAATAAAGACAGGTAGTAAAAGCTACCTTCTGCACTGCCAGGTAAATGGCTCCCCCTGGGGTTTTGCAATGAGAGAACCTCACCACTGCTTCTAGCCTAGCTCCTTCAAGGACTTCCTAGGTGGGTTCCTCATTCCTTATGTTACTCCAGGCATGAGGGTTCATTGCAAGAGCCTTCTAGAATGTACAGCTAGAGATCATTGAGAGAACTTATCTTTGAGACTCAACTTGCCTAGACTCAGAACTTCCATCCTTTTCTAGTTGTATTGGGTACCTTTTCTCATCCATATGACAGACAGAAGCAACTCAAAGGAGGAAGAATTTATTCTGATTCCAGGCCAGGGGTGTAACACATCAGAGGAAGCATAACATCAGGAAGAAGGGACTTGTGGCTGTGGCAGCTAGAACATGCGATGTCTGGTTCATTTCATTGATGGAAACAGAAAACGAGGCCGAACCTGAGTCACCTATAACCCTGTGACTTACATCTACCAGTTGGGACCCAGGTCCAAAAGGTTTCAAAACCTCTGTAAATAGCACCATCAGGTGGTGATCAATAATAAAAAATGTGAATCTTGTACCGGAGAGGCCCACAGAAATCCACAAAGATGCCCCCACAATAGACTGCTGGCAATAGTTGAAAAATAGCCCGATCTGACCTACCCTGGTGATAGGATGGCCAAACACCTTAATTGTCGTACTAGAAACCCCATCCAGTGACTGAGGGAACTAGATGCAGATATCCACGGTCAGGCCCCGGGTGGAGCTCCGGGAGTCCAATTAGCGAGAAGGAGGAGGGTTTATGTGGGCTAGAGTTGTTGGGACCAGGGATGGATGGAATACAGGGACAAGTTGCCAAACGAATGGAAACACATGAACTGTGAACCAATGGCTGAGGGGCCCCCAACTGGATCAGGCCCTCTGAATGGGTGAGACAGTTGATTGGCTTGATCTGTTTGGGAGGCATCCAGGCAGTTGGACCGGGTCCTGTGCTCAGTGCATGAATTGGCTGTTTGAAACCTGGGGCTTAGTAGAGACCCTTGGCTCAGCCTGGGAGGAGGGGACTAGACCTGCCTGGGCTGAGTCCACCAGGTTGATCTCAACCCTCGGGGGAGTCTTTGCCCTGGAGGAGATGGAAATGGGGG
>CABHPH010138569.1:2676-32105 GCA_902168325.1 Peromyscus nudipes | reverse complement strand
GCTTTGCTTATTCCCCTCCCGAACCCCATTGTGTTGCAGCAGATGGGTGGTATCTGAACACCAACCACATTTGTCCTTTTTACTGCTGTTGCTGTTCAGAAAGCCCAGGAGAAGGGAACTCAGTGCAGGTCACAATGTGGCAGGCTGTCTCTTAATGGGTAGCTTTATTTTTTTATTTTTTTATTTTTTGGTTTTTCGAGACAGAGTTTCTCTGTGTAGCTTTGCGCCTTTCCTGGAGCTCACTTGGTAGCCCAGGCTGGCCTCGAACTCACAGAGATCTGCCTGGCTCTGCCTCCCAAGTGCTGGGATTAAAGGCGTGCGCCACCAACACCCGGCGCTTTATTATTTTTTTTAAAGACCATCTCACTGTGTAGTCCTGGCTGGCCTGAAACTCACTATGTAGACCAGGCTGGCCTTGAGCTCACAGAGGTGCTGCTGCCTCTGTCTCCCAAGTGCTGGATGAAGGTGTGTGCCACTCTACCTGGCCTGGAGCAAGAGAACTACATCTTAGCCTGGGAGTCAGAGGGAAGTGTCCCTTCCCGAGCTTAGGTACTCACCCAGACACCTGTGTCAGGTGGTTCATTGTGCACACATCGAGAAATCAAGTGTGCGTGCGTGCGTGCATGCGTGCGTGCGTATGTGAGGTCATGTGATTGACTGACAGCCACCTATCCTGAACTTCAGTGTTTTAAATCTGAATTCAACGTAAGCAAACCCAGGGCTTCATGCACAGTGGGCTAGCACTCCACCACCGATCTGCACCCCCAGACCTCTAAATGTAGATGGTTACTCTGGAGTTCTTTTATACATGTCTTCCAGTTACATTTAATTGGGGCCATTAATAGTTTAAAACGAGATGCTCAGAGAATAAATGTAGAGAGGTGGCACCATGGTTGCTAAGTCTGGTCCGGAACAACTCAGGAGCATCCTGTCATCTTGCCAGGAGTTCTCTATTTCACTTGGATTTGGATTTGTCTTAGAATTGAGAGTAGAAACAGGTGGATCGGGAATTCAAGGTTATCTTTGGCTATGTATTATTGAGTTCCTGGTCAGCGTGAGCTGTATGAGACTTGGTTGCAAAAATCACAAAACAACAATGAAAAAGAAACCACCGATACACAAAGAACCAGCCCCCCCCACCACTTATTTTTAAATTTAATTTTAAATACGTGTGAGCCTGTGTCCATGTATTGGTCTGTGCATGTTAGTACAGGTGCGCATGGACCCTCAGATCCCTTGGAGCAGGATGTACTTGCGCTGCCCAGCATTGCAGAGGGGGAACTGCGCTTCTTTCTGCAGGAGAACTTTGCAGTCTCACCCACCGCCATGGCTCCCTCTCAGGTCAAGCAGATCCTTGAATTAAGCAACAGGACAAAACTAATTCAGGATAATGAATTATTTCAAAATGTAGTCATTTTCCAATTTAGGATGAGTTAAGGCCCTTTGGGAGTAAAAGAATTTGCTAAAGAAGGTTAAATGAAAACAAGAAAGGGGCAGCAGGCTGGAGAGCCGTGGGAAAGAAAGGGGAGAGAGAGACAGAGACAGAGTTAGAATACACACACTTGCCAGCAAGAAAGAAATGCAGACAGGGGTGTCGGGGACAGAGCGTAGGGGACAGTCATGAGTGTCTATGTATAATAGGCCTCTTGTCTCTGTGGTTTGGTTGAGAGGTTGTTTTTTAAAATTTTCCATTTATAGTAGTAAGTACTTTATTTGCAAAAGCAGTGTATGGTATTTCCTTTACCCAACTTATCTGAATGTTAAGATGTTAACACAGGCAATCATTCTCTCTTTAAACTTTAAAATGTATGTAATATTTAAAAAGGGAACGTTTAGAAGTTACATGTATTTATACCTCTTTGCTTCTAATGTGTTAGTATGTATTTTCAAAAAAATAAGGACACTCTGTTACCTAGTCATGGTTCAGTTACCAAGCTGAGAAGCAGACACGGGTAGAGAGCTCTGTGTAACCTCAGGTCACCTGGGGCTTAGCCCAGTATGGGAGCACTCACCAGGATTCAGGGGTCCATCCCAGTACCACATACAAGCATACCAGGGGCAACCACACACTTCTGTAACTCAAGCACTTGGGGGCTGAGGTAGGAAGGCTGAAAATCCCAGTCTAGCCTGGGCTACATTAGTCCTTCTCTTGATAAAACCAAAACCAAGCAAGAAACCAAAAATATGGCCTGGAAGATTAAGTAGCTCAAAGATTAAGGACACGCACTGCTTGTGTAGAGCACCCATGTCAGGAGGCTTCAAACTGTAGTTAACTTCAGCTCCAGGGGATCCAACCCCTTCCCCCCAATTCAGACCCCCTCAGGCACCTGTCTCACGTGCATGTACACACGCATGCCTGCACATACACCCCCAGAAAGGTAAAACAACTCCCACACCACATTCAGATTTTACAAGCTGTCCCCCCTGCGGTCAGGGTCACACCATGTGTGTGGCTGTCATGTTTCTTTGCTTGTCTTTCATGTGAGCGGTTTCTCTGTCACACTGTCACTTTGCCCTCCATAGTTGGGAAGCTGCCAGTTGTTCCCTCTCCTGAGACTCCAGCCATTCTGTGTTGTGCCCATTGCTGAGTTGATTTAAGACGATCAGGTTAGCTTTGCTCCTTGAAGGTAACAGGTTTCTTCACTTGGGAGTTATTACAGGAGTCATGTGCATGTGCACACGAGTGTACACACACACACACACACACACACACACACACACACAGATACAAGTACACACAGACACACACTGAGACTCATACATATACATCCCACTTGGGGAATAAAAGGTTTGGACACACTCAGCTGAGGACGTGGCTCAGCGGCACAGTGCTTAATCAGCATGGCCTAAGCTTTGGGCTGATGTCCACCATGGGGGGATGTTTGAGGCTGGAAGCAGCCTGGTTCTCACTGTACTATTTTCCCTCCTAGTTATACATTGATACATACATACATATATGTGTATGTATTTTTTGTTTGTTGAGACAAGGTTTCTCCCTAGCTCTGACTGTCTTGGAACTTGATTTGTAGACCAGGCTGGCCTCAAATCACAGAGATCCACCACCTGGCCTTTTTTTTTTTTTTTTTTAAATGAATGAATGAATGAATTTATTTTTATGTGCCTTGGTGTTTTGCCTGCATGTATGTCTGTATAAGGGTGTTGTGTCTCCTGGAGCTGGTGTTACAGACAGTTGTGAGCCACCATGTGGTTGCTGGGAATTGAATCTGGGTCCTCTGGAAGAGCAGCTAGTGTTCTTAACCACTGAGCGGTCTCTCTAGCCCCAGTAATTCTTGCCTGAAAACATTAGCATAGCATTTGACAAATGACACTTGCTATTTCAATTATCTCCTTTGTTTTGGTGTACGGAAACACTGGAATGATCTCCATGGTCAGGTGGATCCTTGTGCCCAGCACCCTGCAGCCCACTTCTTTCTGTGTGTGCTGAGACATTGGCGTCTACTCTCGTCAGAGTTCAGGTTTGCTCTACCTTGTCCAGTCTAGTGCTGAGCATGAGGCCTCCAGCACCTACATGTTATGTCTGAGGATTTGCACCTGTGACCAGTGTCTCCCCACCACCAGTCTCTGACCACCCCTCACACCACCCCCTCACTCCAATCACAGTTTCTAGGAGTCTGTCAGGATCCATGGAGTGCTTGGCTTTCTGTGTCTGGCATCTCTCACTCAGTTTGATGACCTCCAGGTTCACCTGTGTTATTGCAGATGGGTTGCCTTAAGCTGAACGCTGTTCCATTGTGTGTGTGTGTACGCGCGCGCGTGTGTGCGTGCGCTTCCTCCTTTGCCTATCTGCCTCCCTCCTTCCTTCCCTCCCTTCCTCCTTTCCATGACTGGAAGCTTGTGACATAACTTGGTCACATCTTGGTGGATGGGGAAACAGGGACAAGACCAGAAGCAGAGCACCTGGGGACCTACTTCTACCTGCTGGTCACATGTCAAAGGTTCTGTCAGCTCCCCAAACAGCATCACCAGCTGTGGGGGTGGGGGGCGGCAGGCAGCGGGCGGCGGCAGGTGCTCAAACGTGTGAGGCTGTGGGCACCTTTCCATTCAGGCTGGAGCAGGGCCCTGGGAAGGCTGCACACTATTCTGTGGAAGCCGTTGGGCAGTTGGAAGCAGAGGAATGGCATAAAATGGCCTTGATTTAAGAGAGGACCCTGCCTCCTGTGGGACGGTGGACACCAGGCTTGGGTACTTGGAGACATAACTGATGATGGTTTGTTCCGGGTGGGAGGCTGAATGGGGAGAATCAGAATAGTGAGATTCCTTGATGGGGTATGGAAGGAGTCACGGTTCTGTGTCCCAGCCAGGGGCACCTGCCCTCCCATCCTGCTCTTGGCTGGGAGACAGCTTGCCTTTAGAGTTTAGGAAAGGTCAGAGTGACTCCCCATGGAAGACACTTCACTGCAGATGGTTTTAGCCTTTCTCCCCGAGCATCATTTGACCATAGATGAATTGCAGACATGTAGCCTTGGTCTGGGGGTTTCCTAGGTACTGGGAACACAGAGCCTCCCCTCACCTGGAAGTAAAACAGAACCCCTCCTCCCCATGGGGCAGCCACAGCGCTGAGACAGGCCCATCTGGCTTATCTCAATGTTCTTCCTAAATGGCTGGAAGACTGAGCTTCTTGGGCTGCTCTCACCCTCCATCCAGATAGTTCTCCCTGCCGCGTCAGTTGTCCCTCCCTAGAAGACGCTGGCCACTTCCTGCAGAAACAGTTGGTTTTGGCTTCAGGAAGGTTCTGAGTAAGGGGACAATGGATGGCTGCTGTCCGTGGGAGTGACATCACTGCCATGCACGGTGAGAAGGTTCTGCAGATCTGCTGGGCAGCACGAACGTAGTTGGGACATGACATTCAGCCGAAGCTTTGATGGGGTGGAGCCTCTCCCTGTTTTTGCCCCCCACTCCCTCTTCCCTTCCAGTCTCCAGTGTCAGAGATAAGATTTCAGACAAGGTCTCTTTCTTTCTTTTAAAATAGTAACATTTTATTTATAATTCCGTGTATTTGTAGGTGTGTACACACACATGCAGGTGCCTGTGAAGGTCAGAGGTGTCAGACCTGGAGCTGGAGTTATAGGCAGGTGTGATCTATCTGAGGAGGGTGTTGGGACTTGAACTCTGGTCCTCTGCAGGAGCAGTGAGCTCTTACCTGCCGCCACTCTCTCCAGCCCAGAGACTAGGTTAGAGTCCTGTTCTCCTCCTCCTCCCGAGTGCTGTGATCATGTGTGCACACAGCCATGCCCAGCACAGCCACTGTGGCTTTTTTTTTCTGTCCCAGGGTGTGTTCTCACCCTCCTTTGGCTCACTCCCCCAGAGTGAAGGGAGAGTGGTCACCGAGGAGCCACCTCCTTGACTGGATTTGTTGTCCCAGAATGCCTGGTTGCCTTGCTCTGGGAGCACATCCATATGTGGTGCTCAGTGGTCATTGTCACTCATGACACAGTGCAGCCGTCAATCAACATCCAAGGAGACTTAGTCTTAGACACGAGGTCTGCCGATTCTCACGTTCCTTGTGTGAGGGCTTAGCTTTGCAGAGAACCTGCTCAGTCCTCCCATGGCCTTCCTGTAGCCCAGGCAGGCCTTGAATGTGGGAAAAGTCTGCGCATGCTCAGCACAACATTGTCTATGGACATTCTTGATTCACGGTTGGATCTGTAGGAGCCACAGATATAGAGGGCGACTGTATGAAGTTGATAATGCTCCTCTCACCTCCTTTGCCTTAGCCTAGAGGGGGCTGGGGACACTAGCAATGGCCTTGCAGAATGTAGGCCTGTGCTGTGGTGTCTCCCTATAGGGACCCCCTCCTCCAGGGCTCACCTGAGCTCCTGGGCCCAGCACTCCTTCCTGAGGAGTGTGTTGCAGTGTGAGTAGCTTGCGTCAGGTGCCAGCTGCCTCCTTCCTTTGGCCCAGCCTCCGTGGTGGAGCACGGCCCTGTGATCTGCAGGCTGGTGTGCTGTGCTCGATGGTCTGTGCGCTAGACCACTGTTACTGAGTAGCTGTGGGTGTGCTGGACTCCTGTCAGTCTCCATCTGGTAATGTAGAGACAGTGCAGCTGAGTTTCTCTTTGACCTCCACCCCATCACCTGTCTCCACCCTGGAATCCCAGCGCAACCCAAGCTTTATGCTGTGTTTTCTTGTTTGTTTATGTAGAGACAAGGTCCCATTTAGCCCAGACTTGCTTCCCACTCACTGTAAAGTTGAGGATGAACTTGAACTTCTGATCCTCCCCAAGCTCCACCTTCCTAGTGCTGAGATCATGAGTGGTTAATGTGCTGCTGGGGATGGAAGCCAGGGCACCTATGCTGGGCAGGCAGGCACTCACCAACTGGGCTACATCTTTGTTCCCAAAGTGACTTTGTTTAAAGTGCAAGTACATGATCTGGAGAGGAGGTTCGGCCACTCTGAGCCCTTGCCACTCTTCCAGAGTTCCTGAGTTCAGTTCCCGTCACCCATGTTGGCAGTTATAGCAACAGCCTATAACTCCAGCTCAGGGAATCCAGCACCCTCTTCTGGCTTCCAAGGTCACTTGAACACATGTGGCATGCACACAAACACACACACACACACATACATAAATGAAACACAAACATAGACATCTTGAAGCTGCAGAGACCATTGTTCACTAGTTCAGTTGTTGACCAGTGGGACCCGGTGTCTTATTGTTGCTTAGCTTGTGTTTTCCACTGAGCATTTTATATGAATCTGTTTGCACACCACCCTCTCCTGCATACTATTTCACTATATGGACGTATCCTATTCTTTTGTTCCCTTGGGCATTTATAAAGAGCATCGTGTTCCAGCCACCCCTGTCCAGTTCTCAGGCTTCCGTGCAAGGGTTTCCCAGTGAGACACAGATGCAGATGTTCATCCAATACATGCTTTTTCATTTTCTCTAAAGATTAGCTAGTTAGTGCCACTTTCACTTTTGAGAATCAAATGGCATCTTTTCTTTCCTCCAATGCCAGGGGGTCAAGCCCAGAGCCTTGTGCAGCCAGGTAGGAAGCACTTACTGCTAATTGTGTCTCCAGCCTCCTAGTTTAACCTCTCTGAGCCGCTGATGGTGGTTCCCAGGTGTATGCCAGTCTTCAGTATGGCCGCCCTGCCTTCCTAGCAGTGCTAAGGTCAGGGTAGTGCCACCGCTCCTTTGACGGATTCCGCTTTGAGAGTGGCAGTCTGCAGTAAATACGAGAAAAGGTGACCGGCCAGTGGGGTGGTGCAGCGGGTGAAAGCACCTGCTGTGCAGACCTGACAACCTAAGTCCTCAGTGCCATGGCAGAAGGAGACGCTGACTCCACGGGGTTGTCTTCTGCTCGCTACACGTGTGTGGCATGTGTGAGCCCTCACACATCACACATGCATACAAATGAGCTTACATTCCTGTTGATTTTCTTTGTTGGTTTCCTTGCCTCCCCACATCATTAGAGTCAAAATAAATTTGAAGGTGCTGTGATCTTTTCTGATGTGTATCAGGAGGTAGGCTGCAGGGTTGGAGGAGTGTCTCAGTGGCAGGGCACACACCCAACCACGTGCAAGGGCTCTGGGTGACATCCTCAGTGCTAAAGGAATAAAATGCATTATTGTGCCTTCCATCCCTGCATGCATTTCTACTTGGAGTGAACCCTTCCGGAGTGAATCCCTTTCTTACTGTCTACTGAACGTGGTGGAGTGGGCACATATCCGAAGTGATTAGAGCTCCGTGCAAGGGCAGCAGGAACTCTGTGCTTAGGAGCAGGGCCTCTGGCCTGGCTCAGGGAGCAGTTCCTGTGTTCCTGCAGCTCCAGGAGCTCTGGGGGACTCTGGTCCCAGAGCATCCCTCCGGAGGGGGCTGGGTCGAGGAGGAGACAAGTTCCCGACAGTCTGATCAGCATGTCAGTGTTCTTAAGGTTTTGGCCTGTCCATCTGTCTCTCTCTTTTCCTTTGATAAAATAGCTTTTTGTTCCTGTATTCTTTTAGGGCACATACTCACAGACCTTCTTACCTGTATTTTTTCCAACTTTCAGAAAAGCAAAAGGAAAGGACACGAATATACCAATATTAAGTATTCCCTGGTGGACCAGACAAGCGGCGATCAGAGCCCCCTGCCACCTTGCACCCCAACACCACCCTGTGCAGAGTAAGTAGTGATGTGGCACTGTAGCTCTGGTAAAAGCTAACAGCAGATGTCTGCAGTATTTCCCTCTCAACTGCTTGCTGCCCATTGATAGTGCCATGGGGGTGGTTGGAGTTGAGGAGCTCTCTAGGGACTGTGTGGACAATGTCTAAACAGTTTCAAGATTCCTAAACAGTAGGCAGGTGCTGGGCTTTCCAGACTCTGTGTGGCCCTAAGCCTGTCAGGTCAGGGTTCTCTAGGGAAATCTAATTTTCCTTTTGCAGGGGGCATTATTTCAATGGAAGGTGCTGGCCCTTACAATGTGTTGTTACTCCTTGACAAGTAAGAATAAATAAATTCTCTATTCATGTGTGGACATGCCTATGGTCTGCCAATCTTCTTGCCAGTCAGGTTTTCTTTCTTTATTTATTTTTTTTTATTTTTTTTTTTCCGAGACAAGATTTCTCTGTGTGGAGCCTTGACTGTCTCACTCTGTAGACTAGGCTGTCCTCGAACTCACAGAGATCCGCCTGCCTCTGTCTCTTGAGTGCTGGCTGAGATTAAAGGCGAGCGCCACCACTGCCTGGCTCAGTCAGGGTTTTTAAACCAAGGATCAAAAAGCAAGAGCCCACAGGCCTAGCTTTGCTTTTTAAAGGAGTTCTTATA
This sequence comes from Peromyscus nudipes, assembly GCA_902168325.1. Classification (NCBI taxonomy): domain Eukaryota; kingdom Metazoa; phylum Chordata; class Mammalia; order Rodentia; family Cricetidae; genus Peromyscus; species Peromyscus nudipes. Next base: position 23,338 of record CABHPH010138569.1, on the reverse strand, counting down.
AAAAAAACCAAAGGGCCGCCATCCCAGTAGGAAGTGATGGGCAGTTATGAATAGGCATGCTGGAAAAGAAGTAATGGGCAGCTTAGGGACACACAGGAAGGACTTATTTTCCGTGGTGGTCAGTGAACCGGAAGAGAAAGCTCGAAGCTCTTTCCATAACCAAGTGCAGTCAGAAAGCAGTGTCCAGCAGTGGTGAGGACAGCTGTTTTCAAGGAACAGCTGTCAGGCAGCTGCCATTCAAGCACCTTGTTCGGCTCCCAGGACAGCTTGCCCTGGTAACTACAGCCAGAGCCTTAAGAGCACGGTGACCTCTGACCTTGCAACTGGGAGAGTTCCTCTTATGGAAGCGCTCAGATCTTGGGAAAGCTTTTCCTCCAGAGGCATTCAGCATGATGTCATCTTGATAGTTTCGGAATTTGGGAGGTACTTTAATAGTACATCTGTGACAGGAAGCCGAGTGACATTTCTAGCCTGGGAAATGAACTAGAGACACTCAGGAGTGGAGTGCTGAAGGACCCATGCCCTGTCAGTCAGACTCCAGGTAGCACTGAGCTGGGGATGGAAAGAGGAAATTCGGTCCTGACTTGTGCAGTTTTTCACAGCACCGAAGACTGCAAAGACTCGCTAGTATCAGCAGCTGGGGAGGTCTCAGGGTTCTGAGGACCTCACCAGCTGTGTGCTGCAGCCATCTCTTCAGAGCTCCCTCTGTGTCTGTTAGAGAGACACAGTCTCGAACCTGGAGCCACAGGCTGGTGCTTACAACTTTCTTGAAGGCAAAAATCTCTTGAGGCCATTCTGGGGTGAAGTCTTCCATACTGGTGCTCTGTGGCCTGCCATTCAAGACTCCATGCGAGGCAGGATTCAGACAGAACCCATATTCACCTTGTAGGAGACCCAGGTCCCTGCAACTTCAGTGACAGTTTCAGGCTGTTGGCTCAGCGAGGACTGACCTCTGCTGTGACCTCTCTCACCCTGCTCCTCCCTGTCACTGCAGTGCGCAGTGTCCATCAGAGCTTAGCCACACCCCTCACACCACACCCCCTCTGCCCCTCATGCACCGTGGCCTGGGAAAGGAAAACCCCAAAGCATAACACACACACTGGTTCTTTCCAGAAGGGCTTTGCCAGTTCCTGATTTAAAATAAAACACATCAGGACAGCCTTTGTTAGCCTGGTCATGTGGCTAGCAGCTGCAAGGTTTATACGGCAACTCACTGTCCGCCATAACATTTACCTTCTCTTTCCCCTGGAATCTGACTTGTTTGCTTCTGCTGTGGGCTTTTAAAGCCCCACTGACTTTACTGTTGGCTCTGCACAGCTCCGAGAGCAGATAGAGGCCTGTGTTTACACTCTTTCTGTTAAACACAGAAATGAAATCCTGTGGAACGGTGTTCTCTTCTGAGTCACCTTCCCTTCTCCTGTCTCCTTCTTCCCAGCAGGCCGCCTGGGGATGCTGGGGCTTTAGACCACCAGTCGTAGTCACTTGCTGGGGAGCCCGCACCTCTCCCACGAAGCTCCCCTGAGCCTGACAGGGCCACTCTGCCTTGCCCTTCGTGTTGTCCCCACATAGGAGGCACACCTCAGATCCTGGGCCCTGGGGCTGCTCAGAGATGTCCTGTTGGCCCACACAGACTCCTCTGGTACCCTTCTTCACAGAAGCTGGCCTTCTGATGCTTTAGTTCTTCCCCTAAGGCTCTCAAGGTGACTGGAGCCTGCCTTCACCTGTTCTGCTGGAAATGGCCACAGTTCCTGTCTTGTGTGCACATGACCCAACTCCTTTATTATCCTCCAAGCAGCCTTCCCCCCATTCACACTCAGAAGGCACAGAACTCAAGGCCCCTGCTGCTTTTCCAACTTGATAATGATACTACGCATGTCTGTCTGATGTCCGTTTGGAGACAGAGCTGGGCCTGATGGGACATGGCGGGAGTTCAGGCATCTTCCTTCTTCCTCTGCAGAATGAGGGAGGACAGCGCTCGGGTCTATGAGAACGTGGGCCTCATGCAGCAGCAGAGGAGTTTCAGATGAGCCCCACCGGTGGCGGCACGCAGGTATCTAAACGCCACGGCGCTGTCTGGGACTGTGATGCACAGCGTTCCTAGACAGGCCAGTGATTAGTGTATGCCAGAGCAAAACGTACTGTGATTGAGCTCTGCCAATCAGCCTCTCTTCTCTGGCCTTGTCCCTCTCCAGGCTGGGTTTGGTTTACAGCTCACTGAGCATTAAAATCAGATCAGATAACTGTGCGTGGGGGTGGGGCTGGCACTTAACAGCAAACAGTGGGCAGTGATGAAGAGCAGCCGTCACTGTGCTGCACAGAGAACTGGGCTTGAGTGGCATAGGCCCTGCTACCTCTGGTCTCTTGGCATCGGGAGCAGCCATGCCTCTGAGGGCAAGGGGTCCTGGGCTCCCCTGGCTTTTGATTGGGTCATTTCCCTGTGAGGTACCTCTCTGTCAGTCACCATGGTTGATCCATATGCGTGATGCAGGGTTATGTGGCACATTAGAAACACACAGTATGGTGTTACATGATAAAATTCCTGTCAGCGACAGTGTAGTTCAGCAGAGAGTGTTTGTCTAGCATGTGTGTGTGACACCCTAGTTCCAGTGCCCAGCACTCTCCAGAGAGTATGACACTTTCCATGCTTACAGATATGTGCTCCCTAAAAGTTGCGACTTCTTTCTTCCTCAGATGCGAACTTTCACCCCTTCCCTAAAAATGTCAAGAATAGACAAGAAAGTTTCCAGGACCCACGTGTTCAGAAGCTCGCCTGCCCGCTTTGACTGACTGCTTTTCGAGAAGCGAAGTTTGGAACTATTTGAAGAGCACGAGTCTCGAGTCTAATCGGCACCTCCCTTCCTCAGATGGGGAAACCGCTCTGCGTTGTCAACAGTGCTGTTTTCAGAGAATTGGTCTTGAATTGTGGAAACAGCTAAATTGTGCTCTGCATTTTACACATTAGGGACTCAAATTCTAGTTATGGGCAGGATTTTGTTTCTTTTTATGACCTTAACTGATCTGATTTTTTTCCCCCCTCTCTCTTTGGGGAATCATGGGCCCCTTGTAAGAAGAAAGGATTTGGGGAAATTCAGGAACAGCCTCTCCCAAGAAGCCAGCAGTCTGTAAACCACTGCTCATCTTATACCACTGGCCAGGGGTTGCTTAGGGTCGCTTATCATCAGAGACTCACTGTTTAGTTCCAGGGACCGGGAGGCCAGGCTGTAGGGTTGCACTGGTGAGGGCCTCTGCGGTGCCACACCCAGTGGGAGAGCATGAGGGCTGGCCTCGATTGTACAGCAAATTGATGATGACCGCATGAGTCCACCCTTAAGACCCAGCCATTCCTTAGCGTCCCACCTGTCACCACCACGGCATCAGGATTCTCTGCGCTCCTTGCAGATGATGATGCGTTGGGGCACAGTCAACACAGACTGACCCAGTAAAGGACAGTTCACTTTGGTAGTGAAATGATCTTTCAGCCAGTGATGAGAGTTGGTATAAAAAGTCATGGCTGAAAGGCCGTGGGAATTGGCGACTGAGAAGTCTTTCCTCTGAAGATGACCCCTTGGCTTCAGGTGTGGACAGAGAAGCTGTTTTGGGAAAAGTGACCATGTTGTCTTTGCACTGGAACCATCATCTTGTGTTAGTAAGACCCCCGGATGAGTGAGTGAGCGGCATTTGGTCCTCACTTGTTCCTGACTGACCCGCCCCGCCCCCTTTCTTCAGTCCTGTCTGGGCTTGCGTGACGCCCACTGTCCTGTGGGGCTCACTTGGGAAGTTGAAGGCCGAGACACTGAGCTTCTGTCTCAATGTGTCTTCCAGGTTGCTTCTCCTGGGTGTCTGTGTGGCCTCACTAGCAGGGTGGCTGGGCCTTTCTGTGCCCCCCAGGGCTCAACGGCAGAAGTAGCCAGGCCTTCCTCAGATTCAGGCCTGGAATGACCGTAACTACTTCTGTGGCTGCCTGTAAGGGAATCAGACTGAGCTTGAGGTGTGTAGTGGAGGTGCCATGCTCTGGGGCCACCAGTCTGTCAGACGGTCCCCGCCCATGCCATGGAAGCAAGTGGCTGTAGTTAGCAAGAGCCAAGGCTGCTTATAGTAGCTGGTGTAAACGGTGGGTCAGATGAGAAATGTACAGTGCGCATTTTAGAAGCTTCTGAGCCAATTTTTCTGGCACTGCACATGTTTTGCACCATCCTCACCTGAAGACCTGGTGTGGTAAGGGTGGGTGTGTTTGGGGACGGATGGAAGCTCGTTCCCGAAGCTCCACAGAGGGGTGAAGGTGATGCTTCATCGGGCCTCGGCTGAGTACGAAGAGCGGCAGTCCTGGCCAGGCCTCCCGTCAGCTCCAGTTGGCCACTTGTGCTCTGATCCAGCAGCAGGATTTGCTAATGTGCTGTCTGCCCTAAGTGCCTTCTCCAGAGACGCCCCTCTGCCTGTGTGTTACCGTTGAGAGCCGGTTTCAGCGAAAGCATCCGGATTGACGCTCATGACCGAACGGTGGCACAGCCGCCACTCAACGTTCGTTTGGCTTCAGTTCCTGAAAGGAAGGACTGGACCCTGCCCTGCAATTGCTTCTTTCTGAGGCCTCCCATTCCCTGACAGCCTGAGGTAGTCGGGGAGCAGAGAGGCCACCATTTTCTCAGAGCACGTGTGTTGATCCTTGCCCCTTCTCCACTGGACTCATTGCTTCAGAGCACAGCGTGGCCTGGCCGTGCTCCCTCATCAGGGGAACTCGGAGGCTGCAGTCTTCTCACAAACCTGTGACGAGATCAGTTCAGCGTTCACAGCCAGAATCCTGAACCCTCTTCTCTTTAGCACATTGTCACAATGAACCGTGTTGGGGATGGTGGTAATATCTAGACTCTGGACATTGGGGACAACGTCTCTCACCAGCACACAGAGATTGGCTGTCCAGCTGATCTACTGAGTTAACGTCTCTGCCTGCAGCTCAAGATCCCGGAGCAGAAGACCCGTTCTTAGCCCACTGTGTTCAGTATAGCAAGTGGTTTCCTCCGGGTTCTCCTCCTAGAAGCCAGCCCGTTGTCACACCAGTAAGGAAACAGATTCCTAGGAGTCCCCAGGTCTCCTGAATCTGTCAAGTGTGGTGGTTGCAGTGTCTCAGGAGAGGGCACTTGGTGTGTTGGAGGCAGGTGCAGTGTCTGGGAAGGTGTGGTATTGGAGGTGTGGATTTGAAATAGTGGGAATGAAAGTTGCAGAGTTGGTTCATGAGCAAGTCGGAGGGCACGGGGCCAGAGTAGCCAGTGTGTGGACATGGGCTTCCCAGGCACAGTGATGGCATTGAGCAGACTGGACACATGGTCCCTCACTGCTGAGCCTTTTAAATTAGAAACATAGGATTTTAGATTCTGGAGAGAAGGTCATCTAGCACATGGTATTGGGGTTTCTGGAAAGCCACACTTAAGAGTCTTACCTAGTAAGAAGGCTTACCACTCTGATGGGCAGCCCGAGTGATGCCCTGGGTGGCCTCTGCCATTGCAGTCGGTGCCTTTCTTATGGCAAAACTGGGGTGAGAAAAAGTTGTCAGCTGTCATCAGCTCTGTTCTTACAGAGCTGGTGGCCGTCAGTGGCTCAGAAATGGTCAGCATTATTTCTAGGGTGTTTCCTGGGGGTTCATGAACAAAAGCATTGTTTTCCTGTGCCGGGACTGAGGCAGGTGCACTCGTGAGGAGTTCTGTAGATTCGTGATCCTTAGGGAAACAGACTACAGGCTGAAGTGCAAGCCCAGGGCAGGCAGAGGTGTAAGCCCAGGGCAGGCTTTGCCCCTGTCTGTTGTTGGGGACATTTTACAGCACACAGTCACCCTGGTTTCAGATGCCTTTCTTAGGCTCCGTGCTAGTCTGCCATTTTGTTGAGTCTTCTCCCCCCTTTATGGAAAGGTAAGCTCCTGCATAGAGTTCATTGCATCTCCCGACACCAGCGGCCTGCCTCTTTTTCCTGGGGGGCAGGACACCGGTGAGAGCAGTTGTGTGGTGCTGTGGAACTTGGGTGTGCATCCAACTGAGTTTAACAAGTGTTCCTCTCAAACCTCAATCATGGGGTTAATAATTTGCCTGTTTATTTATGACCTAATTGTGACTTTTATTAATAAAGGCTAATGGGAAAGGCCCCTCCCTGAGACTGATGACTAGACTCACATTTAACTTCCCCACAGCATATGAAGCATCAGGCAGAATATTAAAGAAATAGACTCTTTTATTGATCAATCTGTCCTTTAAAAGGAACATGTTTTTGGGTGTCATCATTTTGGTGTGAATCATGTAAATGTTGGCTGTTTGCTGCTGTTTATTACACTTTAGTGTCAGGAGATGCACTCAGCTGCCTTTCTGCCCACATATGTAGTCTGCGATTTTGTAAGTGACATTAACAGAATAGCTCGTGTAGGGAAACCTCAGAGGTCGTCACCTCCCCACCTGTGTCGTGAGTGTCAGCTGCTTTCTTAGCTGACGTCATCAGAGTGTATCTGCATATACTCCATGGATCGTCAGAGGCAGTGTATTTGTGAGCTGTCTGGAACTGAATAGTAGAATAAAACCATTTTCTTGTATTACAGTGTTTGTCGTTCGCTTGACCGTCATGTGGGGGGGGGGTAGGATGATGAGGAAGGGGAATGTTGGCTCAGTCTGCCGCTCACCCCAAGTGCCTCAGGCAGCAGGTCCTGCTGGAAGGCCTCTGCAGGGCAGAGTATAAGGGGCTTGACACTCCAGGGTCTCACTGCTGGCCCGCCCTTTGTGGCTGCTAGGGAGAAGCAGGAATTCTGGCTGGAAGGACTGGAGAGTGAATAAAGGGCCCAGACCCTATGTGGCCGCTGTGGGAATGCTAGAAGACAGGGCTGCATGAGTGGTGTTCAGGTGTGCACATCAGGGGTAGCACTGTGCTGTGCAGGCCATGGCCAAGCAAGGGTGCTGTCTTTATTTTCTAACTCTAGGGGGAGCCTGGGGCCTCACCTGTGTTAGTGCTTGAGCCCACCCCAACCCCTCACTGGGGGATTCTAGACACGCTTCCTACTGCCGAGCCATGACCTCTAGTTCTAGGCCATGTTCCTCCAGCCACAGCATGTACTGGACAGGAGAAAATCATTTCATAAACACCCAAGCAGGTACTTGTTTGTCCTCTCTTGGGAAGGGAAGGCATTCGGTTACCTACACTGTAAAATGCCATGGCCCTTAGGGTCCAGCCCAAGCATGCCATGAAGATGATTGGATCCACTGGGCTCTCCAGAAAACACAGATTGCCTTTTAAATGCCAGGCTCTGAGCCATGCCAGACAGGTGAACAATAACCATACACCTGACATGATGCCTGCCGGCTAGGAAGAGCAGCACCCCCGGCACAGGTTAGCGGCAGCTAGTGGGGTGTTCCTCTGCAGGTGCCTGGCAGGGCTGAGACCACATTCGGTAAAGAGAAGAGGAGCTGGAAGATGGGCTCGATGCACTCACTGCTGGCCTCTCCACACCCGTAGTTCACATCCTCCTGAGATCCTGGGCGGTGCATGGTGGGTGGTGGTGATGTCGTGAGGCCACGAAAGAGCCCACCAGTGCTGTGCCCCTCCACGATGGGCAGACGAAATGCAGTTCCTTCCCTGGGGAGACATAAGCAACACCTGACCCTTCATAAGGTCCCAGTGACAAACCAGAGTACAGTTTCATCAGAGTTCACTCTGGGCAACCAATGGATTTATTGGGTGCCTTACAGGGCATGGGTGAAGGGTGATTGGCAATGTGGTCATGTGATCCTAAAACAGCCACGCTGTAAAGTCTACCCGCAGCATGGGTGATGGCTCCCGATAGCTGTGTAGATGGAGCCCCGTTCAATTAAGCTCCCCAACCTTTAATACTCTAGCAGCTGGAGAGGCCATCTCTAGATAGGGAGGAACTGCATGCACAAGGAAGAATGAAGGCCCTCCTCACACCTTCCCTGAGAGTGTTAGCTGTCCACAAGCTCCACGTGATGGACTTGCAAGCAAGCGCCGCTAATCGGATGAGGATGGTGGGTGGCTGTTTCTCTTGGAGGACCAAATTCTACAGCAAGGAATCCAGGGCTCTTGGATTAGGTAGGTCGCCTTTCCACAGAGAATTTCCTGGCCCAAGTACCTACTCTCCGTGTGGTCCCATCTCACATCTGCTTTGTGTCCCTCCATACTCCGAGGGGGTGAAAGGGGACCTTGGTCTTGAGAGCTTTGATTTCAGACACAATCCTGACCCCCAACTAGTTCGGATTCCAAAGTGAATTTGCACAACAATGAGCTAGAAGTCTACGGACTCAGCGGTAATAATAGTTATTCTCATTTGCTTTTCTGTTGCTGTGACTAAAAACAGCTCGGAAGGAAAGGGTTTATTCGGCAGACAGTTTCCATTATCAAGGGAAAACCAAGGCAGGAACTCAAGGATCTTGAAACAGAAACTGTTTACTGACTTGCTTAACTAGCTTTTTCTTTCTTTCTTTCTTTCTTTCTTTCTTTCTTTCTTTCTTTCTTTCTTTCTTTCTTTCTTTCTTTTTCTTTCCTTCCTTCCTTCCTTCCTTCCTTCCTTCCTTCCTTCATTTCTTCCTTTCTTTCTTTCTCTCTCTCTCTTTCTCTCTTTCTTTCTCCTTCTTTCCTTCCTTCCTTCCTTCCTTCCTTCCTTCCTTCCTTCCTTCCTTCTTTCTCTCTCTCTCTCTCTCTCTCTCTCTCTCTCTCTCTCTCTCTCTCTCTCTCTCTTTTTTACATACAGCCCAGGCCCCACTTGCCTAGGGATGGTACCACCCACAGTGGACTGAGCTCTCCTATCTCCAGTCTGCCCACAGTCCAGTCTGATAGAGGCAATTCCTCAGCGGAGGTTCCCTCCTCTTAGTTATGTCAAACTGACAACTGAGATCAGCCATCACAGTAGTCCAGGTACCAAAGCTTGTTATTCCTGTCACGTGAGGCCCTGATACCGCGGTGATCGTAAGTGTGGCTACTGGGGAGGATGGGGAAAGAATGATGGATGAGCTCAGGGGTGCAGTTTGATGGGATCAGTGGAGCCTAATGTTCTGTAGCACAGGAGGATGATTATGGTTGACAGCAATTAATTGTGTATTTCAGAATGCCTAATTGAGGGGATTTTGAGTGCTCCCAAACACGAAGAAATGATAACTGTTCGATGTGATGGATATGCCACATATCCCAATCTGATCACACAATGTATACCAGATTGAAATGTCACTCTAACCCCAGGCATATGTAAAGTTATGTCATTTCTTTTCAATTGAATATAGCTATTGAAGTAAGAGTTGAAAGCAAACTGGGTGTGGCAGCACGTGCCTGTAATCCTGGGAGGTGGAGGCAGATGGGAGTTGCTATGTATTGAGTCCAAGGCCAGCCTGGACTACATTCAGACTCTAAAACAAAGCAAATCAAAGGTTACAAGGAGGCAGCCCTGTACTGTGAAGCCTGTTTTCAGCTCACAGACAAATGAGTCTAATATTCCCTGCGTAGAACATGCTTTGCTTTTAAACGGTCTCAGAATGTGGCCCTGGCTGTCCTGGAACTCGATCTGTAGACCAGGCTGGCCTTGAACTTACAGAGATTCACCTGCCTCTGCCTGGGATTGAAGGCATGAGCCACGATAGCAGGACCAGCTTTATACTGAAATATATAATAATTACACTGAAAATAATTTGTTTGGGATTCAAATCCTCTACTCCTTAGCCAAGATTCAATCTCGAGATAGGTTAGTCATTCCTGCCTTTGAGAGGCACAGTGCAGCTGTGAATATACAAATGTAGATTCTGGTTGGAGTGGGTGGTTCCTGGGCCAGGGGAGAGACCCTGGCTGGAGCTTCGGGTTTAGAAGAGGGTAGCAGGAAAGGGAGGAAGAAATGCCTGCTGATTCCTTCCCCGTCTCCAACTCTAACTGCATTGTCTTAACCCACTGGCAAGTCAAGAGAGCCAAGTGGCACAGGCCCAGCAGCTGTAGGGGCTTGGGATCTGCAGGGGCCACAGTCCACCGTGATCCACAGGACTCAGCTTCCCAAAGCAGAGCCAGGCAGAGGATGCTCTTGCGTGAAGGCTCACAGGACCCTCCCATCTAAAGAATGGTCGCTCTTCTGGACTGTTGGCAATGCAGTCTCAGGGCTGACATCTGCATCAGATCTATCTGCCTGCCAGCCTGCTTCCCCCCATCCTTCCGTCCATCCCTCCTTCTCTTCCTTTCTTTCTAACTTTTTGGACTAGGTTCTCATGTAGCCCAGGCTGGCCTCAAACTCACTAAGTAGCCGAGGATGACCTTGAACTCCTGATCCTTCTGCCTCCACTCCCCAAATTCTGGGATTACAGGCGTGGGACAGCACAGCTGGCTTTGAAGACTTTCCTTTGCAGTACTGAAGGTAAAACCTGGAACCTTGGGCAGGTTATGCAAGCACTCTTACTGCTGAGCCGCAGTCCGAAATGTGCATCAGCTTCTCAAGGTCACCAGGACACCCATCTGTCCTCCTGTGGTTTGAGAATAGCTGTACAAGCAGATTTCCCTGTGGAGGTAAATGTTCAAGATCACATCCAAGCCTATGTCAGTTCCTCTGGAGGTGAGGGTCTGAGTTTTTTTTTTTGTTTGTTTGTTTTTTGTTTTTTCGAGACAGGGTTTCTCCATGTAGTTTTGGTGCCTGTCCTGGATCTTGCTCTGTAGACCAGGCTGGCCTTGAACTCACAGAGATCTGCCTGGCTCTGCCTCCCGAGTGCTGGGATTAAAGGTGTGAGCTACTGCCGCCTGGCTTTTTTTTTTTTTTTTTCTTCTCTGAGTTCTTACTTTACCCAATCAAAATTAATCTTTTGAGAAGGTTCTCACTATGTAAACCAGGCTGTTCTCCAACTCTGCCTGCCTCTGCCTCCTGAATGCTGGGGTTAAAGGCATGTGCCACCATGCCCAGCTTATTTTATTTTTTAAATTTTCATTTATGTGTCCATGTGAGGCTGCCACATGTCTGCAGTGCCTGTGGAGGACAGAAGGGGGCGTCAGGGCCCCTGGAGCTGGAGTTACAGGCAGTTGAGGGTCATCATGTAGGTTCTGAGAATCGAACTCCCATCTTCTGCAAGAAGAGCCAGTGTTCTCAAACTATGAACCATCTCTCAGACCCTTATTTTATATTTTACGTTTATTCATTTGTGCATCATCTGTGTGTGGGATGTGTGTGTGTGCCAGCACATGTACATGGAGGTCAGAGGAAGATCGGAGGGACTCTGTTCTCTCCTGTCACGTGAATCTCAGGGATCAAACTCAGTTCATCAGACTTGGTGGCAAGCTCCTTTACCTTTGGAGCCATCTTGCTGGCCCTCGGGTCTGAAGCCTGCTTGGTATCATCGGCTCAGCAAGTGTCCAGGTTATAGAGCAGATGGGAATCCAAAGACAGGATCTAAAAAAAAAAAACCAACCAAGGCAAACAGCGTCACAGACGTCTGGGAAGCAGCTTCAGATATTCTTAGACATCACTCCCATCGCCCCAGCTTGTGGAACCCCAAAGCACCTGCCAGATCCCTGTAACCATGGGAAGGGGAGGCAACGGAGAAGGGGAATATGCTGAAATTAGAGTCTTCTCCGGAGCTGCAGATGCCTGAGTCTTGACAGGTTTCTAGGCTCGAAGAAAGTCATGTGTGTCTTCATTCATGGAGCTTCCCCTGTTGCTTCCGTCACATTGAGGTGTGTGGCAGGTCCTGGTGTGTGGCAGCACCCCCACCTCCAGCTTCTGCAGCCCGAGCCTTGGGGGACCATGGGGCAACCATTGGTGCAAAGCTCTTTGTGTGAGCATTGGGAGAGCATGGGGCAGACATTGGCTCCAAGTCCTTGACTACATGTTGGTGGTTGTACCCTGGAGGGTAGAATGTGCCCTCCATTTTGGTGACACCGTGTCCTTGTAATACATCCCACCCACAGATGGACATGGACGTTATTGTCCTGGTAGTGATGATGCCCCTCCCCCACTGGCCATGAGCTTTTGACCAGGTTTACAGTACGGGACACGGGGTCTGGAGAGGTGGCTCAGCTTGAAGAGCATTTCCTACTCATCCAGAGGGCCAGGGTTTGATTCCCAGCACCCACATGTCTATAACTCCAGGTCCAGGGAATACAATGATCCTTCCCCTCTGTCCTCCTTGGGCACTGTGTACACATGGTGCACATATATACATGCAGGTAAAACTCTCAAACACATGAAGTGAAATTTAAAAAAATCCACTCTAGTACCAGGCATGAGTTGCTCATGTAGCATGGCTCTCTCCCCCTCCTCCTTCCTTTCCCTCCTCCTCTGCCCTCCTCTCCCGCTTCTCCCCTCTCCATTGAAGGTTCCCTGTTCCCCTTCCTCTCGCCATCTGCTTCCTCTCTTTCCTCCCCCTTCTCTCCTCCTCCTCCTTTTGAGATGGATTCTCACTATATAGCCCAGGCCAGTCTTGTTGTCCTGCCCCAGTTTCTCCAGTGCTGGGTGACAGGCTTGTATCACCATGCCCAAATTCACCTCTTTTTCCAGATGAGGAATCTTGACTGTGAGCGAGGAGAGCTACGTGGCTCACTTTGGGCCAGCAACAACTCTACTGGTTCCATCCCCCCAGCCTGGCATTTTTATTAAAAATTGTGAGTGTGTGTGTGTGTGTGTGTGTGTGCGCGCGCGCGCGCATCAGGTATCATTCCCCAGGAGCCATCCACCTTGGTTTTTGAGACAGGATCTCTCACAGGCCTGGAGCTTGCCCAGTAGTCTAGGCTGGCTGGCTTAGCAGCCCCTGGCATCCTCCTGTTTCTGTTTCTGCTTCCCCAGGGCTCAGCTGTACACATTCTGAGTGACAGGATGCTGCTGCAGGGACTTCAAGTAGGAAGTGGCCTCCCTGCCTGCTCCTGGGCTTTAGGACCCTCTGCCTGTGTTTTTGAGGTCCTCTTCCTCCTCCATGGTTTTCCCCACCTCCCTTTGGAGCAAGTTCACCCCACCGAGAGGACAATGTTTGCATCCTCTGAATAACAATTTTGCATAATAGCAGCTGGCATGTAAATGGTGCCAACGGCTCCAGCTTTCTCTCCAGATTATTAATCATCCATTTATCCATCCAGTAAGAGCTAAGAGGAGGATGGGACAGCAAACATTTACGAGAGACAGAAAGAATCAAGTGGGGGCTCCCAACATTTCTAACCAAAACTTGTTTTTGAAAACGGTTCTTCGGCCCTGCCAGATGGTTCAGTAGGTAAAGGTGCTTGGGGCCAAACTCGATGACCTGAGTTTGATCCCCACATGGTGGTGGGAGAGAATTGACCTGAAAGTTGTCCTCTGACTTCCACATGACACACACACACACACACACACACACACACACACACACACACACACGCACATGCACACGCACACGCACACCGGCAAAATTAATAAAATAATAAAACAAGGAAAACTTTTTTTTTTTTTGCTGAGTATGGTGGGGTATACCTGCAATCCTAGCACTCAGGAAGTGGAGGCAAGTTCAAGGTCATCCCAAGCTATAGCGTGAGTTCAAGGCTAGCCTGGACTATATGAGATCCTGTTTCAAGTCAAAACAACAACAAAAACTATCTCTCTCTCTGTGTGTGTGTGTGTGTGTGTGTGGAGGGAGGTCAAAGGTCCATGTCAAGTGTGTTCCTCATCTCTCTCTTAATTTTTGAGAGAGCCTCTCATCAAAACCCGAGTTCTCCAATTTAGCTAGACTGGTTGGCTCAGGGATCCTCGTGTATCCACCTCACCATTACCAGGGTTCCTGGTACACGTTGCCACACCCAACTTTCTACCTGGGTGCGGGAGGCTGAACTGAGGTCCACATGCTTTCATGGCAAGGGCTTTGCTGACTGAGCCGTCTCTCAGCCTCCACATGGACACTCTTTTAATATGACTTGGTGGGTCTGATTAGTGTTTGCCCTGGCTCACTGGGGGTGACGGGGGGGGGGGGGGGGGGGGAATGGATAGGACTGAGTTGGGTCTAGGTGTGGAAAGCGCTGTTTGGAAGCAAAGTGAGCATCTCAGTCTCCTGTGTCCCAGGATGCCATGGAAGACACACCTATGCCACAAAAGCTCATTGGACTAGGCAAGACATAATTATCTATTATCTATCTATCTATCTATCTATCTATCTATCTATCTATCTATCTATCTTCTATCTATCCATCTCTTTCTTTGTATCTTTGTTTCTTTCTTTCTTTGTATCTATCTATCCATCCATCCACCCACCTACCTACCTACCTATTTCACAGGATTGGTATGTGCAAAGGCCTAGGGGCAGTCCGAGCCTTTTCAAGGGAGAACCAGAGGCTGCAGTTAATAGAGGAGGGTGAAGAAACGGAGAAGCAAAGAGAAAGGCTGAGGCTGGACATCAGAAGGAAGGCCAAAATTGAATCGAGGATGGTCATGGGCTACTTCCATGGCCCTGGTCTCATCAACTCCTCAGAGTCCATCTCTAATCAGAAGGATTTCTCCTTAGTTCTGTGAAGCCACAGGAGATGGGACTCTAACTTCTACACAGTAGATTGAAGAAAGCTTTGACACACACTATTCCCAAGGGAAACAAAGTCTCAGGGAGGGTCTGTGATACACCTAAGATCTGGAATGTGCTAGGATTTGAACTCAGTCCCATCTGGATTCAGCTAATTCTGTTGATTCTACTTCTGACTATCAAGAACTGTACCAGCTGCCCAGCCACCTCCACCAGTGCTGAGACGATTGCAGTAGTCTCTTCTCTGATCATGTCCTTCTTACTGCTGTCCACTCTATCCTCACCTCCATCCACTCTATCCTCACCGCTGTCCACTCTATCCTCACCTCCGTCCTCTCTATCCTCACCTCCGTCCACTCTATGGTCTTCTCAGTCCAGCAGCCCTGAGGGATGCTAGGTCCTTCAGCTTAGAATTCTTCTGTGACTCCTATCCTCCCTTGGCTGACAAGCCCCCTTGTACATTGTTGGTTCTTACCTCCTCTGTGCGTCCCTTGATACACTTCAGTCATGAGCCTCCTTACTGTCCTTAATCAGATCAGGCATGTTCCAACCTCAGGACCTTTGCTCAGCCTGTTCTTCTGCTTAGAATACCCTTATTCAAATACCTCACAGGCTTATTTCCTGTCAGGTTCAGCAGACATATTGTTTGCTACCTGTTGAGTATGGTTTTTAAAATCATAACCCTTTTGGCCACCCTGATTCCCTCTTTTTTTTTAAAAAAATTCTTTCCCCAACAAGGTTTGCTAACTCACGACATTAGTTTAATTCACCTATGGCCCACCCTTCTTGACTGGGACATGAGCACGCTTCCGCAAGGCATCTGACCTCATGAGCTCTGTGGTACCCTCGAACAAAGAGCAGTTGGTGCCTGGCATGGCCAGACTCACCAAATGGGAGCCTCTGAGCATCATTCTGCCTGACACATACTGACACCTTCCTAGACGGACCTCTTGTCTTACAGAATTCTTCAATAGTGCCAGCACTTGCTGTTGCCAGTCTCATAGTATGCTCTTGTGGGGTTTTTTGTTTGTTTTTGTTTGTTTTTTGTTTTATTTTTGAATTTTAAAAAAAGATTTATTTATTTATTATGTATACAGCATGTATGACTGCAGGCCAGAAGAGGGCACCAGATCTCGTTACAGATGGTTGTGAGCCATCATATGGTTACTGGGAATTGAACTCAGGACCTCTGGAAGAGCAGTCAGTGCTCTTAACCTCTGAGCCATCTCTCCAGCCCTAATTTTGAATTTTTGAGGCTGGGTCTCATGTGGCCTAGGCTACCCTGGAATTTACTCTGTGGCAGAGTCTGGTCTTGAACTCCTGGTCCTCCTGTGTTCTCTCCTCCGCCATGCTGGGATTATAGGTGTGCATCACCAAACCTTCTAGCCATATCTTCAGCCTTCTTGTAGATTTTTTAAGAAATTAATTAAATTTGAGCTAGGGTCTCACTTTATAGCCTTGGCTGGCCTGAAGTTCACTGTGTAGACCAGGCTGGCTTTGAACTCACAGAGATGTGCCTGCTTCTGCCTTCCAAGGGCTAGAATTAAAGTGTGCACCTCTACACGTGGCTTTTTTTTTTGTTTTGTTTTGTTTTGTTTTTTGTTTTTTGAGACAGGATTTCTCTGTGTAGTCCTGGCTGTCCTAGAACTTCCTCTGTAGACCAGGCTGGCCTTGAACTTACAGAGATCCACCTGCCTCTGTCTCCCAAGTGCTGGGATTAAAGGTGTGTACCACCGTTCAATCTTTTTTTTCTTTTAAGGATTTGTCTTATTTTTAATTATATGTATCTGTGAATGTGTGTGTGTACACAAGTCCAGGTGTCTTTGAAGGCCAGAAGAGGGCATTGGATCTCCTGGAGTTGGAGTTACAGGTGACTGTGAGCCCCCAACATGAGTGCTGGGAGCCAAACTGAGGTCTTATATACAAGAGCAGTCTGTGCTCTTAACCGCTGAGCCATCTCTCCAAGTCCCTCTTGTGGTTTAAAAATGTGTGTTTCTTGATAAGCTAGGGAACTCAGGTGAGAGAGACAGTAATCTCATGTCAGCTAAACTCCAGAGTGCCAGGGAGGATTGGCCCACATTTCTCGAGAAAACGGGAAACAGGCCTTTGGTCTGGGATAGAATCAGACAAATAACTCCCTCAAAGCAAAAGCCAGCAGCTGCTCTGTGCCCTGGGTTTGATGTTTGGGGCTAATTTAAACCCAGGAAATGGCAGGCTTATTAATAACCAGCCAGCCAGGAGAGGGGTGGTGGTGGTGGTGGTGGTGGTGATGGTGGTGATGGTGTGTGTATGTGTGTGTGTGTGTGTGTGTGTGTGTGTGAGAGAGAGAGAGAGAGAGAGAGAGAGGAGCCTTAGAATCTTGATTGAAAAGGCTACATACTGAGCATCCAAAATAGGACCCTGCTTAGCGTTCTGCTGTGTTCATTTGCAAATTAAGGGAGGCATTGTTTTAAAAATAATTGAGTCTAATTTTGCGAGTTTGAGAGATGATTCTGCCTGGTTTAGAACATCTTTATGATGCGCTGAATGCGGCCTGCTCCCAGCCACTAAGCTGAGCTGGCCGCTTGTGTACACCCAGATGCTCAATGGAGCTAGCTAGCCGCTGCTGGAGCTGCCTTCAACAGAAGAATGGCATCTAGCCAGCTGCATGCCTGTCATCCCAGGACTCAAGGATAGCCTCAGTTACGTAACAAGTTTGGAGCCAGCCTGGGCTACATGACAGCCTGTCTCAAAAAAAAAAAAAAAAAAAAAAAAAAAAAGCGATAGCTAGGGTCTCCAAGTCATATTTGGTGTTCTCCGTGAACCTTTGGAGTTCTGTCCTTTAGAGATCTCTGAAACCATCTAACTTACCCACCCTCCCCCTGTCTTATGGGTATGCGAGTGAATGCTCCGAGAGGTGAAGGAATGGGTCTAAGACCACACAGCAAGGCAGTAGCAGAACTGAGATTAGAACCCATCCCTCTCTGGGCCTCAGCAGTTGTGTTTTCCATTAAAACCACACATTTGATCATTTGAACAAGCTGTTTGAGCACAGCTTCCACACACCGCTTTGCTACAGTTTGCCTAATGTTATTTCCCTTTGAAGATAAATTTACTTCTGAAAATGTAAAGACACTGGGGCTGGTGAGCTGGCCTAGTAGGGTAAAGGTGCTTGCGGTCAAGCCTGATGACCGGAGTTCGATTTCTGGAGCCCGCCTGGTGGAAGGAGAGAACCGTCTCCTGAAAGTAGTCCTCTGACCTCCGGCACCCACAAGCAGCACACAAAGTAAATGTAATAAAGCTTTCAAAAGACATCGTATGGTAAAAGGAAAACACATCACAAATATAAATGGAAAATTCCAATTGCTCACCAAACTAGAAAGCAAGTTAAAAATTAAACCAAAGGGAACAAACATCATTAGGAACCTCTAGCTGGGTGACTAGGGGGTGGGGGAGGAGGTTAAGACATTGTCTCAGTTAGTGTAGCCTACAGTAAGTAACCTGAGGAGGGAGTCTCACCCGCGGGACTGCCCAGAACAGACTGACCTATGGCCTTGTTGGTGAGGCATGATCTCGATTGCTAATTGATGGAGGGCCCGGCCCACTGTGGGCGGAGCTGTTCCTAGGCAGGGGTCCTGAGCTGTGTAAGAAAGCTGAGTAAGCCAGAAGAGTGAACCACCGGGCAGTCTTTCTTCATAGCTCTCCTGTGCTTCCTTGGCTGTGAGTTCCTGCCCTGATTTCTTCAATGATGGGTTGTGACAATATGGCTGTGACCAAGCTGACTTTGGTCAGAGTGTTTTTATCACAGGAACCAGACCCTTTCTCGTGTGGAATGAGAGCCAGCAGGTGCTCTGAAGCACAGTTAACGTTCTTGGGTGTCTAGGTATGCCTAAAGCTCAGGCTCTCTCTTTGCTAGGAGAACATCCAGCACCCAGTAGCGCCGTCCTGAGACTTGCAAGGTCTGGCTCACCCTTCGGATTGGAAGTGGATGGAGAGGGGTGGGTTTCCCCTGGTGACTATACTGCTCAGTGTACCGCTGTCTCAAGGCCTTGGGGCTTGACTCCTGATGGAGAGTGAGGACGCTTGCCTTCCCTTGCCTGATGTCGGTTAAGACTCACTTATAATTTGAGTGTGAAATATTCCCCCAGGCTCGTATGTTGAACTGTTTTCTGGCCCACTGAGATAGGAGAAGCCTCTGCCTCCCACTCTGGCTGCTTTGGTGAACTCTGCCTTTTCCCGCTCCGATGGATCCTTCCCTCTCAGACTGTGAGTCAAAATAAATGGCTCCCCTTTTAATTTGCTTTTTGGGGAATTTTGTCACAACAATTACAAAAAAAATGACTAGCAGCTCACACAGGCTGGTAGGAGTCAGCATCCACGTTGGGCCTTCTGCAGAAGATGGCTTCGCCTCCTATGGTGGCCGAACTCCAAGATTTTCCCAAGAGCGACACTTGGGGGCTCAGCAGGGTCCAGAGGTCACTGCTGTCTTCAGAGCATGGGGAAAGTGAGTCTCTCCCAACATGCTGCTTCAGGGGTTCCTGGAGGGCGGCAAGAGGGATGATGATGAGGAGGAGGAGGAGGAGAAGAGGAAAAAAGAGGCATCCAAATGGAGTCTGGCTCTCACTGGAGAGCATGTAGCTGAGAATGCTGGTTGGCCCCAGTGTTGACTCCGCCATGATTTCTTAGACTCCCAAATTTGATAGGCCAATTCGCTCCCCCTGGAGGAAGACTATGTATGATCTTATTCTCCTTTGAGGCTAGGTGACTCCATCTTAGATGATGCAGTTGAGACTTGTTGGGCCTTCCAGAGACTTTCTCTAAAAGGCAGCTGTTGGACCCTTGCTTTTACGCCATTTGTCCTACACTCCGGAGCTTGGATGTGGTGGCTGGAATCAGGTAGTCCTATTTGAGAACGAAGTGAGCACGAAGAGGGAGTTTTTATATGGTGGCCGAATGATGTCGAGGGAGCCTGGTTCCCCGAGCCTCTGCAGTTGTTCTGTTTATTGATTTGGTTTTTGGAGCCGGCCTATGTAGAGCGGGCTGGCCTCTAACCTGCAGTGGCCCTCTTGTCTCCGTCTCCTGAGTGCTGGGATTACTGGCGTGTACTTGTTGGCTTGCCACTGTATTAAAGTCCATGCTTTGTTGGTCTCAACGGTTCCCAGTGAGCATTCTGCTATGAAAGGAGTGTGATCGAACTCTGAGTAAGCCATGAAGATTCAAGTTCTCCTGGGTGTGGGCATTCCAAAGTACTGCTCTCAGATGGATTTCTCTCTAGCTCCTATCCCGTGAGACTCTGGGGGTGGAAGGAGATGGATGGCCCAGCTTTGCCACCTCCAGCCCCTGATTTAGGTCTCCAGTAAGGCCCAGGCTTGATGACACTGGGTTCTGAAGAGAGCTGTTTTGACTCCAAGGCTGTGGTTGAGAAGGGGGTTGCTGAGAAAGAAGCAGGCATGGACTGGGTCCGTCACAGGTGTCACCCCATGGGATACAAAGGGACCTGCAGGGGCTAAAGCACTCTTTAGAGGCGGTCTAGCTCGGGCCACACCCATCCGGGAGCAGATAGTGCCCTGCTCCTTCTCCTGAGTTCTCAGCTGTGTGCTTGCTACATATTTTAACTAAAGCATTTAAAACCGCTCAGAACCCAGCACCCATCACCATGGATACTCATCACTGAAATCCTTTGTTGCCATGGCAACCTTCCACCCTTCACCCCCCCCCCCACGCCAGCCACCCCACCTCCCCGCCATCTTGCTGGTTTTTCCTGAAACTGACACACTGGTTTGGGTGAATGATGGGGTATATTTAAAAGAGGCCTCAGAAACACGGGCTGTCGGCAGGAAGACAGGGTATTTTTCCATTATTGTAATAAGTCCACCTCGCGCCCCTGTTTAGGCAGGATAGATGGTTGTGATTACAAGGACAAAGATGGAGATCAATGCCGACTTAAGGCTGCAGCAAGCCCCTTTGTCATCCTGCAGGTGATTTTTAAGAACCATCCTCGGGCATTGGAAATGCAGCTGGGAGCAAGGAATGGCAGGCTGCCCACCTGCTGCAGCTCCCCAAACCATTGTTCTGATGTGCTTTTAGTGGTGTCTCCATAGTCTCTTCCGAATGCAAGATAAGGAATTGACACTTGCTGACAAGAGGGGAGAGGAGGAGGGAGGGGAGGAAGGAGATGAGGGAGGGATGAGGGAGGGGAGGAAGGGGATGAGGGAGGGATG